>RJWK010059270.1:0-13644 GCA_004363435.1 Platanista minor
CTAAAAAAAAAAAAAAAAAAAGAAATCGTTCTGAAGAACCTAGGGGCAGGACATGAATAAGGACATAGATGTAGAGAATGGACTTGACATGGGGAAGGGGAACGGTAAGCTGGGACGAAGTGAGAGAGTGGCATGGACATATACACACTACCAAACGTAAAATAGGTAGCTAGTGGGAAGCAGCCGCATAGCACAGGGAGATCAGCTCGGTGCTCTGTGACCACCTAGAGGGATGGGATAGGGAGGGTGGGAGGGAAGGAGACGCAAGAGGGAGGAGATATGGGGATACATGTGTATGTACGGTTGATTCACTTCGTTATACAGCAGAAACTAACACATCATTGTAAAGCAATTATACTCCAATAAAGATGTTAAAAAATAAACAAATAAATAAAATAAGGGAAATAAATAGAAAAATTCGTTGAATCCCCAGTGCCAGGGAGAGCTCTCTCAGAACCCTAAAGGACCCAAGGACCTGTCCCCCAGCCCTCTTGCTCAAAGCCAAGGATTCTTCCCACGTGCCTGGGCGCCCGGGCCTTGTTCTGTTCTTATTTGTCAGGAATTGGGGTGAGGAATAACCCACGATTTACTGCACATGGGGTGGGGCTTTGATGAAGGCTGGCATCTCTGCAAGCAGCAGCCCCAGCCTCTTTCCTGGGAGGGAGGGGGCCACCTGCCTGTGTGTGTTTGCTCACAGGCAGGAGCTGTGGCCTGTAATCATCATTAGCTCTCTTCGGTGTTTACTGACTGTTATTAATTAGAATGAGCAAACTTGGCATTAATGTGCCTGCCATAAGGATGAAGGCTCTTACCGCGCAGCCATCGTGCACAGGCAGCTAGACAGGGGCTCATTTACCAACTGTTACCAGGATGATGCAGGACCGTGGGCACCAGCTGATGAAGGACTGGACAGAGGCGGCAGGCTTGGACCTGCATTTCTCTGGAAATTTAGAGTTCGGGGGAGCTTTGCCAGAGCAGAGGGGAGCAGGGCCTCTCCTTATCTCATGTGGGAGCTGCTAGCTGGCTCCAGGTAGCTTCCCAGAGCAGCCCAGGCAAACCAATGTGCCTCCTGGTCACCACATAGAACTTCCCTCTGGCTCTGCTCACAGCAGCCTTCTCAATCAGAACCCTGCTGAACACAACTCCCTTTCCAAGTCAGTGGGTGAGTGTCCTGCTGCCCTTGATGAGAGACTCGGACCTCCAGTGGGTCTTGGGAAAGGTGTGAAGCGTGGGTGCAGTTGCCAAGAAAGAGACAGCATTGTTTGGGGTTCTGGTCTGTCATAGAAGACTAATATTCTTTGGTTTCTTTGGAAGTGATGCTATACTTACGTATTTCCTCCCATTAAAAGATCAGCCTTCGAAGAGGGGAAAGCCACCATGTGGGACATTTGGAAGATGGCACGTAGAGGAGGGTTGATCCCTCCTGCGTGGGTAAGCGGCCTGGGATGTGGAGAGGTCTCAGGACAGAACAGAGACGTTTCCACTGGCTCAGAAGTAGGACGCACAAGAGCCTTGAGGCAGGAGAGAAGAGCATTCTGCCCAGAGAAGTCACCTGTTCCCCTCCAGCTTCCCAGAAAGAGGCAGAGCATTTGCCACCACGTGGGCAAGGACACCAGGGCCACGTCCTCCGGGCTCTGCGTCCCGTGTTTTGGGTCGTGTGGGGACCACTGTTTACTCTTCCACGGGATCTAGGCACAGGTCAGACCCACGGCAGAGCTCAGGTCTGAGCAACCAGGGGAATGAGCGGCAGCTCTCACGTGGACAAAGACCCGAGCAGCAGCCAGGCTACATGCCTCCTTCCCCACAGCCTCCATCCTTCCCTCTCTGCTGTGTGAGGGTTCTGTGTCTGTGGAGGCAACAGCTGCCCTGAACACCTCTGTTCCCTGCGGACACTTATGCCCTTTGAACTGAGTCCTAGGTGGAAGTTACGGTACAGTGAAGAGTAGGAGGGCTGATGGATGAGAGCACTGGGGCAGCAGGGGGACCTGGGGGACCTGAAAATTTGGGGAAAGGATGGGTTAGGATTCTGCATCATCAGAGGCCTCAAAGAGGGCTTCCCTGGTGGCGCGGTGGTTGAGCGTCCGCCTGCCGATGCAGGGGACACGGGTTCGTGCCCCGGTCCGGGAGGATCCCACATGCCGCGGAGCGGCTTGTCCCGTGAGCCGTGGCCGCTGGGCCTGCGCGTCCGGAGCCTGTGCTCCGCAACGGGAGAGGCCACAACAGTGAGACGCCCGCGTACCGCAAAAAAAAAAAAAAAAAAGGCCTCAAAGAGTCCACAGGAAAAAACTCTCAGACGGCAGCCCCACAGTTCTGAGATCTCAACGTCTAAGGAAGGGGAGGCCCCTTGGTCATGGAGGTTTTAGCCTGCAGGGGCAACTGGGGAAGGGCACTTAACATCACCGCGGTGGTCGCGTACCCAACACCCAGCAGTGCTCGTGCAGTGCCGCTCTGAAATAGTGCTCCTTTCTGCCTCCTTCTTTTCAGGTCCTACTTGCTCTGCTGAAAACCTAGCCACTCCTTTAGGCATTTGAAGAGATCCATGCAGTTTCAATCTCAAATTCCACATCTACAAAGCCTTCTTGACCCTCCAATCTGAGCTGGGTTTCTTCAGCCTCTGTGGGGTGATTAGACCTTGTATGTTCCTAGAAGGCAAACAAAGCATGGAAATAGAATGGACAGTCTTTCCCCTTTGGTCGTGAGCTGTTCAAGGTCAATACCTATGATTTATTTACCTCTCAGCTCCTCTAGATCCAGTGCCTGGCACGCTTATAGGTACTGATGAATGAGCCAAAGAATGAAAACCGCCATGCAGAGGTCTTCCGGAAGTGGCTCTCCTACTACAGATACTACAGGGACGATACATTTACAGTTAATATTGAACCAGTGCATAAAGAGATAAGGAAGAGAACTTTTGAAGACAATGTAGATGCTAAAGTATGGAGGGAGTGGGGGTGGGGAGGGAGTGACATTCACTGAGCAGCCACTCTTCACCTGGTGCAAGACATGGGCTTTAAGCGTGGTGTCCAATTCAGCCGTTGGCACAACCCCCTCAGGTATTCCCTCCTCACCTGGGCATCCGCTCTTCCTCTCTGCCAGCCCGGTTCTGGGTGACAGAGTCCAGCTGTGAACAAGCGGAGCAGAGGAGCTCTCTTCACTGTTTACTCACCACCCCGTAGGTGATTCTACAGCTCAGGCAGCTAAGTGTCTCGCTGGGCTCTGTGTAGCTCCCAAGGGTTCAGCCAGAACTGAAAGTCTGGTCCGTGTGGCTCTCAGGTCAATTCTCTTTCTACATTCTGGGTTGTATATATTCCAGAAGAGCTGGGCCAGGGAACTCTGATGTTTCCACTATGCAATCAAGGAGGGCGTCCTGGAAGAGCTTGCAGGTCCTGAGCATTCTGGGGGCTCCAAATAGCCTTTGGTGATGTTGAACCGATTCCATTTCACGAGTCAGCACTGGGCTTGGCATTAGCGTTCCATGGGGAAGGAGAGGGCTGCCTCTCTGTCACTTTAAGTCCTAAATCATTTTCAGGTGCTCATTTAGAGACAGCCTGGGAAGGTCTCCTGTCATGCTGGGAAGAAGGTGGACGTGGTATCCTTTAGACCTCTCCTCTAGACCTCTCCTCATCAGAGTTACGGAAGAAGCACAGGAATTGATTTGACGCTGAATGAATAATCAACTGCCATCAATAATTGTAATCACTAATCTGGTGCAATTAGAGGCAATTATAATAAATGCAATTTCCTCCCGAGCCACTAACGAACTACAGAAATATGAATTGACTTAAGGGGGCTGGCAGTGATTTATGCAATTGTGAGATCACAAATTTCCATTATCCTGGTAAAGATTCTTAAAGGAGCCAGGTACAATTTTGATTTCACACCTAAGTAATGAGAAGCTAGAAAATACAATTTCAAAAGTGATGAGCACAGAGGCCACTGTATTTCTCTCGCAGCTAGCTTTAGATCATCCTAGAGACCGTGCAGACTCAGCTGGGACTGTCATGTGAAGGCCTGCTCCTTTAAGTTTTGCTTACTACAGAGATATTCTGAGTTCAAACCTTCAAGTCTTAAAGGACTGAGTCCAGTCAATTCTGCAAGAGAGGGTGTTGACAGGAACATCTGGGTGGAGGTGACCTTTTTTTATTCCCGAGGAAGGCCTACCTATTGGCCCATTAGCCTTTCCACATCCAAATGAATCCCAGATTTCAACAGAAAGGCATCTTTATGTACATCGAATGACCTCAGAGCTTTTCGGTATCTTAAAAATGCGTAAATCGCTTGAATTATGTTATTCCTGTTCTCAGAAATGTTGAACGGCCATCTATTTTCTAGGGAATCAGCCAGAGGTTTTTGAGGGGGTCCACAACACGGCGCCCCCCCCCCAGACTGTGATAGGAGTGTCATAAGTAAGAATGAGGGGGGGAGGTGAGGTGACTGATTCCCCCCTCGCACTTGCCTGGGGAATGACGGTTTTCATGGAACACTGGGCTTTCAGTGCTCAAACGGGGAAAGTCTTCGGCCAACCAAGATGAGTTGTTCCCATGGAGACAGAGGCCAAGGCCAG
This sequence comes from Platanista minor, assembly GCA_004363435.1. Lineage (NCBI taxonomy): Eukaryota > Metazoa > Chordata > Mammalia > Artiodactyla > Platanistidae > Platanista > Platanista minor. The sequence continues at coordinate 4,565 of RJWK010059270.1, forward strand.
ATAATGCAGGGAAAGAGGTTAGACTTTATTCTCATGCTACTTAGAACCAAATTCGGTCTCCCGGCCATGGACTAGAAGGTCCTACCTAATCTGACCCCAAACTCCTCTCCCACTGGTGGACTCCACCAAACTTTATTTCACACGGGCCTTTTATTTTCTCTTTCTCAAATGAGCCAAGTGTGTTCTTGCCACACGTCTTCCCCTTTTGCTTTTCCTTTGCCTCTCCTGACCCTGATTTTCCCACGGCTGGCTTTTCCTTGTCATCACCTCCAACGACCCACGTCACCGCAGGCTCCCAGGCCCTCGCTGTCGCATCAGAGTCTGTGTGTGGGCCTGTGCCTCCTGCACTCACCCTCTCCGTCTCATTGGCTGCAAAATCCCAGGCCTACAAGGGTGCCTGGGTAACATCCATCTCGTGAACAGGTGAACCTCCCTTCCAGCCCCGCCCTCCACCACCTCTGCACATACACTCACCGCCACTCACACTTGTGTACATGTTGGTCCCTGAACACACCCCAGCTCATTTCTGCCTTTTGCTGGAAATGCCTTCCCACATGGCCGTCAGCTGAAGTTCTTCCAGCAGGAAACTCAGGGCCGATAACTTGAAAAGCCTTTCCTGGTCCCTTGGTGGGGGACGGCCCCCTCTTGTCCATTGACAAACATCTAGCTTGTACTGCGTGCCAGGCACTAAGTGCTTTCGCTCCCAACTCGCTTCGTTCCTTATTGTGTCACGTTTGTTCTGTGTCATCACCTCCACTAGGTGGTCCGGTCCAGAGGGCGGCAGCCACCCCCCTGCCTCGCCCTCCACCCTGAGGCCCTGGCTCTGTGTCACCTGCTCCAGGATCCTGGCACTTCACCAACTGAAATGATGGGGACAAATTCCCACCTTTGTGAGGGACAAAGCAGGAAATGCTACAAAGTACCTTACACACAGTGGGATCTCCTGCACGAAGTAGGATTGTGACTTGAATAGGCAAAGAGCCTGCGTGGTGCAGTGATGGGGAATTAACTTAAGATTCTGTGGGCATGAATGCTAGTCTCAGGACTGCCACTAACTAGGTAAGTGGCAATGACTGAGTCCCTTTATACCCTGCCCGGGCTTTCCTTGCGTGCAAAATGAGGAAATATTGTTTGGATTTCTTGAGCGTTTCCAGGTCTAACAGTCCATGGTTCTCTGCGTTGCTAGAACTGCAGGGGACAGGGAGGCGGGGAAACTCACATGCTCATGTTTATAATTTCAAACGGAGGAAGTTGTTGTTTTCTCCCTTCTCTTCTCCCTAGTGATAGCAAACAAGCAATAAATATGGAAATCCTAAAAGCCAGAGAAAATAGTGAGTATTCTCCATCTTGCTGACAAAGTACACAGACGCTGCATCACAAAATGAATGGGCTTGTCCTCCACTGCACTTGCATGGATTCCTCCCACCCAAGCAAGAGCAAGCAAGCGTGGCTGGACCATCCACAGGACAGGTATCCTTTGTTCTGCAAATGCCAGGCCCCCTGGCCCTGCTCCAGCCAGTCCAGCAAGGGCGACCACTGAGGAGGGAGGGTGCCTTATTCTACCACCGGGGAGCCCCACGGGGGTACTGCATCCAAGGCAGACAATTCAAAGGGGACAGAAACAATGCAGGGGAAAGGGGAGAGTGGTTTGGGGAATGAGTGGAGGAAAGGAGGAAACACACGGCAAGGCATAGGTAACCAGCTTTCAAAACTGTGCAGACTGCTCGATAATTGCTCTGCGCGTTTGCTGTCTGCCTTTTAAGCACAAGCCTAGATCGCGGGTGACTCCCATCACCAGCAAGTGTCCCAGTAATAACCACCATGATGAGAGCCTTTTGAAGCTGATCTTCAGAAACCTTTTCCCCAGATGGCGCTGGGTGGATGGCTGCTTATTTGGTGGGTCTGAAGCTCCCACCTCCACCTGATGCTGGGCCCGCTCCATCTGGTACCCAGGAAGGTGGCTGCTCTTCCCGCGGCCGACACGTTCCCCTCTGGCTGGTCTGTGTGACCTTCCCTACCTGGGAGGCAGGTGGCAAGCTCTCCGGTCTTCACCAGGTCCCTTCAGAGGGAGTCCTCAGATTCCCTACCTACCTCCTAACCATTTTCTCAAGTTCCTACAGCTCTCACACATCCAGTTAGATCTTTGTTCTTTAACTTCATTTTGGGTGAAGAAGGCTCATCCCTCTGGACCAGTGTCTTGAATCCCACTACACATGTGTCACTCAACAAGAAAGATACCCAGCTTCCTCAGGGTCTGAAGCCCCCAAGGCATTCACATCCAGGTTTTGTCCTCAGCTCTGATGATGACACCAGGCCAGCATCAGGCAGGAGGAAAGGGATAGTGTAGTACCCCTCGGAGCAACGGGATTCTACCCCCACTGGGAACCACACAGAACCACACTCTCTCCCTCTAGCTGTCCAAATCTGACACATTCTTCCAGGCCCAGCTGAAGTCCTGCCTCCATGAAATGGTCTCTGAATGTTGCATTCCTCACAGAAGATCACCTTCTCTCCTCCAATCATATGCGTGCCTATATCGCACTATTTAGCACCGCCCTGTAAAACAGTGTGTAATTGTTTCACATGTACATGCCTTGTTTCCTTAAGTGGAACATATCCTTTATAAAATCAAAAGTGTCAGATTGATGGATGGATAACAGATAGACAGATGAACTTCTGATAAAGAAAACTGAATAAAATGTTAATTGTAGAATCTAGCGATGGGTTAGTGGGTACTCACTGTAAAACTCTTTCATCTTTTCTGTATGTTTGATGACTTTCATATAAAAATGTTGAAAAACACTGAATAGTTTCTTAGCTTCGGCTTCACTCATTAATCTTGAGAAACTGCTTATGAAGTGCCGACTACATTCTGGGCTCTGAGCTCTCTCTTACTTTTCTTCTCCTAACCAGGGTGATACTGAGAAAATTTAGTGGGTGCTCAGCCAGTAACTGCAGATTGCCAGTCCTGTCCACTTAGGTGCCCTTGATTCACCTTCCGTGCTGTGTCTGCCTTCTGATTTGCTGACAGGGTTGGACAACATTCACACAGTAGGCTTGGGAAATTGTTGGGGTACCAGGCTACATTGCGTCTTACTCTCTTGGGTCCTGCCCATCTCTTCTGCCCCAACCTGGAGAAACAGCCTGTTTCCACCATGGGTGGAGCACACATGACCTATTTGCCCCTGGGACTGTCTCAGGGAAGATATAATTGAGCAGGACGCCCTCCTCTAAGTTCTCTATCAGGGAAAAGAGGAAATAAGGTAAGTCCCCCCAAACCCCCAACCTCTACTTATATTACAAGCTTTTTGACAAGCAAAGAGTCATTCGTTCCAGTAAAGCATTGTCCACAACAAGAGTTGTGTTATAGATATCAGACAAGTTTGGCAGTAGCAATGCATTAAGCCAGTAGAGTTCTATAAACACCCAGTCAACCACGCTTTGGGAGTGGTTTCTGTGTGTCGGTCATCATATTAAGCAGTGGCAAAGAGGAAGCTACAAGAACAGGGGAGACAAGGCTGTCTTTGGTCTGTGCTCTTATGAGGGAGACACATGCATGAACAGTCTCAAGGCTATGATAAGCGCTCCAAGGAGATACACACGGAGGTTGTGCTAACCTCTTCCTTGCCTCCTACCCTTGGGGGGCTTAAGCACCAACCTTGAGTACCTGGAACAAACTGGAGGCAATAGGGATTCTGATAAGGACCTTTATGCCATTTGCCTAGCACTTAATGGACTGCCAAGAACTTCAAAATAGCGTTGGATGAGGAGGCCAGGGCAGGGGTCCTGAGAAATATCTGGCTTGTTTCATGGTCGTAGGCCTGCAGGACGTGGTCAGTAAACACACTCTGACGGATTTCTTCCCATAGCACTTCACATCTGCGCCTCTCTTTGGGTAATTAGTCACAGACTGGAGTAGTAGGTGACATCGCCGATATTGAATTGAGCTGTTATTTATTTCTTATATTCCTATTTAACTTTTTACACACTTATGTATAATCACCCGTGGCTAGAAGTTAAGTCACCAGAAGATAAGACTCTGCCTTGTTTTCCATCCCCCGCAGTGCCTAGCGCAGTGCCTGGCTCTCAGTAGGTGCTCAATCAATGCACTGATTAATTAAGTCCTCCTGCCGCCTGGGGCCCGTCATGCTTCAGAGCAGCAGCTGTCACCTGGACCACCCCTGGCCACAGGGGCACACAGACAAATGAGCTTCAGCTACCTTCCCTCCGTGAGCAGCATCAGGACCCTGGGAGGCAAACCCAACGTGAATTTTAAAATCACACTCAGCGGTGGTCGCAGAGCAAACATGCTTGCAGGGAAAGGTCTTTTTCCTTCTCTCTTCAGGGGCAGCAGAGCGGTTCCTTCCACTAAAAATATAGGGATTTGTGCCACACGGTTGTGCAGCAGTTGGGCGGGTGAGGTTCACCCCCATCATCACAGGCTCAGCACCGGCTGATGGGCTTTGGGCTGCAGACGCTCAGGCAGCCCGGCCCTGGTGAGCACAGCCTTCCTCCTGTCCCGGCCACTGTGCCACCATTTCGACAAGTGACTTCTCAGTCATGGCCCTGTGCCCCAGGGGGATGCCAGTGCGACCGCTGGGAAAGTTTCTTTTCTCCCTCCCTCCTACTCCTGTCCTCTCCCCAAAATATCATAATAAGGCTTTTTATTTAGGCAAAGAAATAAGCCCAGGATTTGCTTCTATGTTGGGTTAGGAACTGAAGAATAACATTTGTTAGGCACCAACAGAAGGCCAGATCCCCTCTCCTCTGCCATCCTATGTGATCCCAACAGGGAACTTGGGCTAAGATACTGGCCCCATTTCACAGAGGAGGGAACCAAGATTCACAGATGCTGTACAACTTGCCTAAGGTCACGAGCTAACAGGGAAAACTTGATTCTAAAGGCCGTGTGTGTGTGTGTGCGTGTGTGTGTGTGTGTGTGTGTGATGTCACTGTTTACACAAATTCCCTGTGAGTATTAGGAGAGGTTGCACTTTACCCGAGTTTCAAGCTGTAGAGAACCTGTCCACGCTGCCAACAGCAGAGCGGTGGTAGGGCTTGGTGACGGGAGTTTCAGATGCTTTCAGAAATGTAATAGGCAGTTCACTTATTATTCAGGGAAACACCCAAGAAACTGACGACTCCTTTCCTCACTATCAGTATCCGCTACCAGCTGTTCACTTGGACTGGGGGCTGTGAAGGATTTAACTCGGAATTCATGAATGCAGCTAAGCCTCCCTCCAAGAGGAGCCATGGGGATTAGTGCTTATAGAGCAGGACTGCCTGGCAATTCCAAAGCCCAGGGGGAAGGGAGCCTGGGTGGGGATCTGCGCCATAGAGAGGGGCCTTCAAGTCTATGGGAAAACACGGCACATAACAGTCCAGCTGCTGGATAACGCTTTCTTTGGGCTGGACGAGGCTGCAGTTGCTTCCAATGTACATGGGCTTTGCTGCCGAAGCCCATCTGGCCTGGCTCTGTGCTTTTTCCTTTTTCAACAGCATCTCTCAAACCCTGTTCCCCGTCAGATCAACTGTATGCAGAACATGCTTTGTTTCGTGGGAATCATATCACAATCCTAGAGCTGCAATTCCTTTCCCCATTTTGCAGAAGGGAAACCCAAGGTTCAGGGACCGTCAGGGTCACCTGAGAAACAGGGCAGACCAGGATTTGAAGGCAGGAAATCTGCCCGCCAATCCTGGACTAGATCCATTAGAGCTAGCAGGTTGGCTGGCCTGACCATCCAGGATCCAGCCAGGGCGGGCAGAGAAGCCCCTAAGCTGAGGGACACAGGTCGTCCTTGGCCCAGGTCCTGCACGATATGATCTGGACACCTACTGCATTGTTCTCCAGGGATGGACTTAAGGACAGAGAGAGACAGCTTCAAGGCCAGGCCATTTCCTTAAATGCAGGGATGTACATCAATCACACTTGAAACTTACTTGAAACGTATGGGCCTTAGCGAGTCAGACAAGGGTGATGTGTTTTTAATCCAGTGGCTTTCACCATGGATGATTCACACCTCAGAACACCTTGAACACCTTAAAGCATCAGTGGTTCCATTTAGTTCCTGTCCCATAGTTCCCAAATACTCAAAACTTATATATCCAACCACAAAAAACCAAACAACCCAATTCGAAAATGGACAAAGGACCTGAATAGACATTTCTCCAAGGAAGATATGTACATGGCCAACAAGCACATGAAAAGATGCTCCACATTACTAATCATGAGGAAAATGCAAATCAAAACCATCAGGACAGGGCTTCCCTGGCGGCGCAGTGGTTGAGAGTCTGCCTGCCAACGCGGGGGACACGGGTTCGTGCCCCGGTCCGGGAAGATCCCACATGCCGCGGAGCGGCTGGGCCCGTGAGCCATGGCCGCTGAGACCGCGCGTCCGGAGCCTGTGCTCCGCAATGGGACAGGCCACGACAATGAGAGGCCCGCGTACAGGGAAAAAAAAAAAAAAAAAAAACCCATCAGGACACTTCACACTCACATTAGGATGGCTATAATTTAAAAACAAAAAACAAAACAGAAATCAAAAAATGTTGGTGAGGGTGTGGTGAAATTGGAACTTTTGTGCATTGTTGATGAGAATATAAAATGGTACAGTCACTGTGGAAAACAATTTAATGGTTCCTCAAAAGTTTAAACAGAGAAATACCATATAATCCAGCAAGCAGGAACTCAAACAGATACATACACACCAATGTTCATAGCAGCAATATTCACAGTTGCCAAAAGATGGAAACAACCCAGTTGTTCATCAACACATGAATGGAAACACACAATGTGGTGCATACATCCAGTGGAATATTATTCAGCCACAAAAAAAAACCAAAAAGAAATTAGGATGCATGCTACAACCTGGATGAACCTTGAAAACATTACGTAAGTGAAATCAGACACAAAAGGACAGATATTGTATGATTTCGCTTATATGAAGAATTGACAAATTATCATAGAGACAGAAAGTAGAATATAGGTTCCCAGGGGCTGGAGGGAAGGGGAGATGGGATATGAATTGATTAATGGGTAACGAGCTTCTGTTTGGGAAGATGAAAACATTCTGGTGATGGATGGTGGTGACGGCTGTACAATGTTATGAATGGACTTAAGGTCAATGAATTGTACATTAAAAAATGGTTAAGATGGTAAGCTTTATTTTTTGTTTCAATTTATTTAAACTAAAAACAAAATCAGTTTACCTATTTCTGCCACTCCCCACCTCTGGCAACCACCGATCTGTGCTCTGTGTCTATGAGCTTGTTTACCAGGTTCCACATATAAGAGAGAGCATATAGTATTTGTCTTTCTCTGTCTGATTTACTTCATTTAGCATAATGCTTTCCAGGTCCAGGTAAGATGGTAAGTTTTATTTTATGCATATTTTGCCACAATTTAAAAAACAAAATGCTCCCTCCCCAACAAAGGTTAAGGCAGCAGAGCTTGAAGGCTCACTGTAATCTCTGCTTTCCCCCACCAAACAGCCTGGATGACTCTGCACCCCAAATGCCAGCCTGGGCCTTTTGTGCTGCAGCTCCTCTGTCTGGGATGCCTCTCCCACCCTGCCCTCAAAAATATCAGCTTACCACAGAAGCTTAGCCGATTCCCCTGACATCAGAGATCTTAATGCTTTCCTCCTGTTTTCTTAAAGCTCTTACACATGCCTTATTAAATCACTACCCTGTTTTACAATGATTTTCCCGACGTGGAACGGGAGTTTCCTATGTAAGGGCCGATGTTGTACTCATTTTTGTATCTCCAGCAGGTGGGGGCATGCCTAACTCCTAGTAGAAGTTCAATGAATATTTAATGACACTGGTGGGTCTTAGAAGTGTTTTTGTTTTGTTTTAGTTCTATGCAGGGCAGGGGCAGGCCTTCTTAACTGCTCAGAGAAAGCTGATACAATGGCGGCCAGGGAGGAAACAGAAGCCTCAGGGGACATAAAGGGAAGTTTCCTCCCTTCCTAGGCTCTGCTTCAAAAGCGTGGCTGTGGCATCTAACTCGTGGGGGGAAATCCCTGGAGTCCTGGTCTTGTTTTTTAACCTGGCTGAAACCTCGCTTCCTCCCCCAAGGATGTGAGAAGAGCAGGTCCTCAGTAAATGCTGATGGTGAGGATTTGGGGAGCTGATCTGGGGAAGCCCCTGGCTCAGGGTGGTTCCCTCCAGGTGGGCAGTGCTGTTGATTGCAGGCATCTCCCCCTTGGAACTCTGCTCATGGGTCCGCTCTCCTCCCACCACTTTTCTCCCTTCTCCCCACCCCCAGAGTTCAGCTTTCTTCCTTAATTGCCTCCACATTTTTTCTGCATAGGTCATTCCAACAGCAACACAATCTTGTTCTTTCCAGTCTCATAATTAACTCTTTATTTTGCTTCCTTTCACGATTAGAAGGAGAGAATTAGGGAACAAGTTAGGATGCGGTCGCTTCTCTCCAAAATGGCCTTCATCGCAGCTGTTCTAAGGTCACCACTGGTCTGTTTAAATCCCTTCCCTTGGCTGCATCAAAGGGCAAACGCCCCACATGAGCCGAGGTTGGCAGGACCTCGGGCGCCTTGGCAAGTATTTGTGGTCCTTTAAGCTTCTATTCTTGGGTGAAGCACAGCGCTTTTGTTCCTGTCCCAGCCCTCCCTATAGTGGGGAAGTACTTTTCTTCCCCCTCCTGTTTTCCCACCCCTCCTTTCTCTTTTGTGAACTTTCAAGTCCCCCAATTAAATAACTGGTAAATTTTTCTTTGTGAAAAGCACTGAACTTTACTGGATGACTATCATGGTAAATGTATTTCTTTCTCTTTTCTTTTTGCCCTTGAACGTTCATACATTAAACCTTCTTATAGGGGAAAAATAAATTAAAACAGGATATAAAGCATCCATCAAGGTAATCTGGGTATAACTCAACCCCATGTAGAATTTCTTTCCTTCGTGTATTCAGCAAATGTTTATTAACGCCCACTGTGCACCAGACACTGTGCTAGCACCAGAGGGTCCCAGAGCAATGGAACATGGTCACTGCCCTAAAGGAGTGTCTGGTGAACATACATATACATTAATATATATATATATATATATATATATATATAT
>RJWK010059271.1:0-13641 GCA_004363435.1 Platanista minor
CATGGCCGCTGAGCCTGCGCGTCCGGAGCCTGTGCTCCGCAACGGGAGAGGCCACAACAGTGAGAGGCCCGCGTACGGCAAAAAAAAAAAAAAAAAAAAAAAAAAAAAAAAAAAAAAAAAAAAAAAAAAAAAAAAAAAAAAAAAAAAAAAAAAAAAAAAAAAAAAAAAAAAAAAAAAAAAAAAAAAAAAAAAAAAAAAAAAAAAAAAAAAAAAAAAAAAAAAAAAAAAAAAAAAAAAAAAGGCACAGGAGCTGCATAGAAATTCTTCAAAAGAGACATACAAATGGCCAACAGGTACGTGAAAAAAGCATTGAGCATCACTAATCATAAGAGGGATGTAAATCAAAAAATGAGACGTCACCTCACACCTATCAGAATGGCTATTATCAAAAAGACAAAAAATAACAACTGTTGGTAAGGATGTGAAGAAAATGGAACCCTTGTGCACTGCTGATGGGAATATAAATTTATGCAGTCACTATGGAAAACAATATGGAGGTTCCTCAAAAAATTAAAAACAAAGCTATCATTTGATAAGAGAAATACCACTTCTAGGTATTTATCCAAAAGAAAACCAAATCACTAATTTGAAAAGCTATATGCACCCCATGTTCATTATACCATTATTTACAGAAGTCAAGACATGGAAGCAAACTAAATGTCCATCAATCAATGAATGTATAAAGAAAATATGGTATTTATATACACAATGGAATACTCAATCGTCAAAAAGAAGGAAATCTTGCCATTTGCAACATGTATGAGAATTGAGAGCATTATGCTAAGTAGAATAAGTCAGACAGAGAAAGACAAATACTGTATGATCTCATTTATATGTGCAATCTTAAAACAAAAAAACTCATAGTTACAGAGAAAAGATTGATTGGTGGTTGCCAGAGGTAGGGAGTGGGTGAAATGGGTGAAGGTGGTCAAAAGGTACAAACTTCCAGTTATAAAATAAGTCATAGGGATGTAATATACAGCATGGTAACTATAGTTAACAAGACTATATTCTATATATTCTATATTTATATTCTATATTCTATATTTGAAAGTTGCTAAGAGTACATTTTAAAAGCTCTTACATTAAGAAAAGTAAAATTTGTAAGTATGTGTGATGATGGATGTTAACTAGCCATATTGTAGTGATCATTTCACAATATATACACATACTGAATCACTGTGTTATATACCTGAAACTGACGTAATGTTATATGTCGATTGTTTCTCAATTTTTTTTTTAAAGGCAGGGAAAATATGCCATTAAAGGTCAGTTTAAAAGGACAGAGAATACCCTAAAGGGCAGCAATCTTTAGAATCTTTAAGAACCCACACTGAATCCCTAACTGCTATATTTTTATATTAACATACTTATTAGCACAAATAGGCTCCAGGAATAGGGTTAAGTGAAATTTGAGAACACAACTCATATATCTAAATAATTATGGGTCAATGGTATTATTACTGTATGAAACATTGGTTTCGAGAAGCAAAATGACCTTTTAAAACTGATTTTCATTATTTGCCACATGAATATTATACCTACTTGATCATTTCAGGAAAACACTCTTATTCATCCTCATCTTTTAGACAGCACTTTATGTTCTGCCTTTTGAATGTGAGATTGGGCTTGTCATTGCTGTCAGTTTCAACTCTATCCTTTTATAAGACTAGATAATGGATTAAAGAAAATGGGAATGGAAAACAACATATATTCAGTAAAATTACATGAATGGGAATTAAATATGATAAAATATTTTATATAGAACAAGTCTCGGCAGAATATAAAACTCTGCTATATTTCATTTAGGTAATTTAATGATGAATGTTATGTTGCTTAGTTCAAAATTTGAAACTGACTTTATGAACACTAGAATGTTTGAAATGTGGTCAGTGTTAGGAGGAAGCTATAGACATGTTAATTTTATAAAATCATGCTCAGATGGGTTCATTTTAAAAGGTGAAGGAATATCATTGTGTTTCAATACGTGTCTGACTCATATCAAAATAGCCTTGTTTGCCTAGTTTGTCAAAAGCAGTAGAATCTGAGAACTCATGAAATAAAATAAGGTATCTTTAAGAAAAATAAAACTAACATAGCATGATTTCAGTTCCATTTCAGAGGAAAGCAAAATAAAAGTAGTTTAAGGACAAGAATATTAGCACAACCACAAAATCAAACTGAAAGCACTATTCTTTCTCATAATATACGGCAATTGAACTTCACTTGGTCTTCCAAACTCTCAGTAATTAGTAATTTCCTGCTCTCCCTGGCTCCTGGGATATAGGCACAGACATATTGATCTAAATGATGGCGAAGTATCACTTTGCATTAAGTGTCTAAGTGGTGTTGCGACGCCTGCTACTTTCTGACAGCTTGAAAGAGAGACACCACCAGACCCATCTTGTTATCAAGAAGTAAGACCAGTTTTGGTCCCTTGATAAATGAAATAGAAAGCAAGTGACTGTTGTGAACTTCACATCTTACCATGGTACTGTTTCATATATTGGCTATTTAAGTTTTTAATTAAAATATTAAATATATAAATATTGTGTTCTAGATGGAAAGAGAAAATGATATACTAAATGTTGTAATATATGAAAGCTAAGTGCAAAGAAAAGTGTGTAAAGCAATATGATAAAATAATACTCATACGTTTAAATAAATCCCCTGAAGATGACATTTCAATACTTGACAAAGCTGGAGTAATACAAAATGGTGACAAACTTTTCCATTGATTAGGACTAAGAACTTTCACTTAAAAGCAATGAGAAGGAATGGAAGTATCTTCAGCAGTACATTTACATATGTAAGGAATCATTTGGCATCACTGTCAACAACATTTACCAATAGTGAGTGCACAGAAACTAGTTAGGAGGCTACTGCAATATTCCAGGGGAGAATCAGTTACTTGATGAACTATTAATAGGAATTTATGATTAATTAGACATGGATGGGAACACCTAGTTAAGAAATATAAAATAAAAATAGAAAATTAGAGTTCCAAGCAATGCACATCATGCCCTGAAGAAGGCGACTGGAGAGGGCAGAGTGGAGCAAGAAGCTGCAAAAGTAAGAGGTCAGGGCCTTAAGAGTCAAACAATTAGAGGAGATCAGAGGTTCCAGAAAATTCTAAGAAAAGATAATTCAAGATAAGATATTAGGGAATTGAGAAGTCAAGATATCAAACAAATCAAAGGTTAAAAATAGAAATTTTAGGACTATAGCAAGATAATTTATAAACATATATGTCCTACATAAGAGAACAGTGATTTCTGTTCTCTGTGAGGTAGGTGAAACCACCTACCTACCTCAACCTGCCTCTGCTTTCATAAATAATAACTTTGGGTTTTTGCACTTCATTTTTTGGTTGATAAAGTTTTTCCACCTCAGTAGATGCTACTTTTTAAATTTTTATAACATTTTATTATCTTAAAATTGTATTTATTTAAAATTTAGTAATAGGGGATTTACTCTGGCAAAAATTTTATGTCATTTGTAATCACTGAAATTTTATTTTTATACAAACTTGAACTTATGAAATCAGCACCTCGACTCTTAATTATGCCATCAAGGCATTTTTGAAGAAGATTTGAAAATGTATTTTTTGCAATAAAACAAATCCCTAAAATATTCACAACATCACTTTAAAATCACCAATACAAATAGTTTCTTTTAATTTTGTAAGTTAATTCACATGTTATCTTCTTTAATCTTAAAAAATAAAAAATGTATTCCATAAACATCAAACACTTACAAGGCGATACCAATATATGATCCAGCAATCTGCCTTTAGAGATTAGGCCTAAATTTGTTTCCTCCATAAATACTTGCAAAGATAAAATTTATTGTGAAATATTAAAGTAAAGCCCTTGAAAGTCCTTTTTACTAAGAAGAAAATCAGAGCAAATTAATGATGCTTATAATTTGGTATATTTTAGCTAAATATTGTTTTTTGTTTGTTTTTTGTTTGCGGTATGCGGGCCTCTCACTGTTGTGGCCTCTCCCGTTGCGGAGCACAGGCTCACGGGCCATGGCTCACGGGCCCATCCGCTCCGCGGCATGTGGGATCTTCCCGGACCGGGGCACGAACCCGCGTCCCCTGAATCGGCAGGCGGACTCTCAACCACTGCGCCACCAGGGAAGCCCCTTAGCTAAATATTTCATGATCTAGTGTCACAATTGCTTGAGAATATGGACATATTTCTTTTATCCAGACTCTTGAAACTAAAAGTGAATTACTATTTCCATTATTTTGCCAAATATTTCTTAAAATATATCTATAATTAAAATAGTCTAAAAACTAAGAAGGAATAGAGCAAGTAAATGCCATTTTGAAAAGCACAAGCAAATGAACACAATATTTGTTCTTCAGCGCTTTATGACAAAATAATGTTCATTAGATGATTTTTTTTTATGTTTTACAACTCAGTGGCCTATCTGATGACACTAAATTCTGTACAGTAGGAACCACAAGCAATTTTTTTTCATTATTTTTACCCATTAGAGCCAAATTGAGTTTTTACACCTCTTGATAGTAGAAGTCAAATACTTAGCTTCTTGTAAAAGTCACAGTAAAGTTTTTTATTTTCAATACAGCCATGTGACTATTTTTAATATTTCATACCTTAACAGTTTCAAATCCAGCCCTATCAATAGGTAAAGAACCAAAATTGCAATGCTTGAAATATTAGAGGAATGTTTCAAAATGAAAAGCTTTTAAAGAAAATGTAAGATTTTTATTTTTAACTACAACTGAATAATTATTTAGTTTTATAACTATTTCAAATGTTTAAAATACTTAAAATTTAGATTCAGTCAGATTTCAGAAACCGGGGAGGGATACTAAGCATTTTGATTGCACCTACTTGCTAAATATTCTATTTTGGCTTTGATTATGAACCTTGTCATTGAATGAAAAGCTTCCTTCCTAAATTCCACCTGTTTTCATCATTATATGCCATACTGCTTCCTTGAAAATAGATCAAAATTATTATTTGCATATAATTTTATTATGGAAATGTATAAGTAAACATTTCCTGACTGACATTAATTAATAAGCCCAAATTTCATCTCTTCTCAACATTAAATACTAAGGTATTATTAGTTCTTCTCTAATTTTTGTCAATTAGTTTCTATCCTGAGTATATTTTTGGTAAAATATGTAAAAGTGACAAAAAGATGAACACTTGTTTCAAGAAGTAAACACCTGACTAATGTACTTATCCTCATATTTTTCTTCATAGATGCCAATACTCCACATACTCATGGCCTAGTACAAAGAAATAAACACTCTTGCAGATACTTGTGTGTGTGTGTGCGCATTTAGCGTCATAAATACATTTAATCCACTGTTAAAACATAGGTATAAAAATAAGCTACCTAATAATTATGAATTATTAGAAAATAACATTGTTATAATAAAATTGTTATAATAATAATACCTTGCTTTAACTGTCCTTTAATGTCTTCTGGAAATGTCCAGATTAGTAGAAACAATTGCCTGAATTTATTAAAATTTTAAACTAACACATTTGCAGTAGCTTTGGAAATTGCACAGCTCAAATATACAACCCCAATTTTTATATATACCAAATCAACCTTTTTCTGTGATTATGAGATCAAATATTCTTAAAAATACTTCCCAGTACATATGGCTATTTAATTGTGTAGTTATAATACCATTTAGTTCATTCCTAAATGGAAAGTGGTTATAAACATGGCAGAAGTCTAGATAATGTTATGAAGCTCGAGTCTCTGAATATGCCTCCCAGTTTCATGAAATAACATGAATAAATGTTACCCAGACACTTAATGGCTCATTAAAATGTTCTGGTTTAATATTATTGATTATTCAAACACATGGACTTCTCATTAGAAATCTATGAAGCAAAAATTTACAAACAGGAAACGATTTCCCAAGATGCTATAGATGAATAACCTCTCATATACAAACACACACACACACACACATATATATATATATATATATATATATATATATATATATATATATAGTATGTATTCACTTCTAGCATCCATTTTAAATATTTTGAGATGGTCTAACTTGTGTCAAGCAGGTACCTTTGTTTAAGTATTTTAGGGAAATATCCTCTTTATTATTCTGTTCTTTTCATTAAGGCTGAGTCTGTATAGGGATAAAATTCAGTTTAAGAAGGAATCATCAACAGCTATTTTCTTGAACAATGAAAATTTCTCTATTTTCTAAACTAAAATGTGTGATCTGCTTCCAAATTAAACTGTAATAATTGTAATATGTTGATTGCTTACGCTCCACTGTTCTGACTGCTCACAGCATTCCTATGAAGTACTCTCATAGTTCTCATTTTATAGCTGAGAAAACTGAGGATTGAGACAATTACAGAAGTGAATTGTCGAGCCCTCCCAGGAGTAAACGAAGCTGGGATAGGGCACAGATCCCCATGGCTTCAAAGTTCCTGCTATTAACACTACTTACTGTCCATCAATCATCTTCATCCCTCACTGCTAAGCACCACTTACAGGTAAAGAAGAGAAAAAAACAAGGCAGAAGCTATCAAATGGATATCCTCAGCTTGCTTATTCTAGTCCCATTAAGAAGTACTCTTTCAAAAGGCTTAAGCCAACTTCAGATACATCCCATGTCACCTAAAAAGTATAGTTTATTATTATGTATTTAATCAAAACTTCTGAAAATGTATTGTAGACAAAGTTGAAGGATTTCAGAGTCATTATAACAAAATGAATCATTTGAGAATGTTCAGGGTGGTGGTGTGGCTGCATGGGGGGGACACTGATGATGTTAGCAACTAACTTTTCAGGAAATCCTTCAAAGATTTTTAGTGCTATAAAGAGGGGAATTTGCACATGTGCCTCTAATTACACAGTTTATATACTCAGTTGCTTTCGTATCATTGAAAATGGTAATTACTTCTTTGCTTAGTAATTGAAAATTCCTTCAGCACTCCTATTTGTCTTATTTATTTATTTTTTTTTTTTTTTGCAGCACGCGGGCCTCTCTCTCTTGTGGCCTCTCCCGTTGCGGAGCACAGGCTCCGGACGCGCAGGCTCAGCGGCCGTGGCTCACGGGCCTAGCCGCTCCGCGGCACGTGGGATCTTCCCGGACCGGGGCACGAACCCGTGTCCCCTGCGTCGGCAGGCGGACTCTCAACCACTGCGCCACCAGGGAAGCCCTATTTGTCTTATTTTTCTTATTGAATTGAAAATATAATAATCCCCTACTGGGTGCATCTTAGTAAGCATGTAAATACTCATTTCTAATAAAGTTGTAATTGTCTGGCAAAGACCTGAAGACAGTAGTGTAAGACTGCTTTTTGGATGAGCAAAAGTTTGATTGTACTGATGTATATTTTACTTCATTTCATATTATATATTTCAGCTCAGCATTCAGACAAAAATAATATATTTTAATCATTTTTTTGGAATTTTTTGATCTCAAGATGAATATTTACTCTTGCATTAATGGAAAGCCAGTGGAAGGGACGTAATTTGAAATCTTTGTCATCAACACAGCCAGTATGATACTGTGCCATTATTTCAACCAGATAGCTCAGTCACTGCTATTTTGTTTTACAATTAACATTACTGTGAATATAAAAACTAAGAAAACTATTTATTTTTCAATTTAGTCTTCTCGTTAGTGAAACTCCAAATTTCACCATTCATCAACTTCTCATTATGTGACAAAGGATCCAAAGACAAAGAGAGGAACCGGATGAGAGGAAATAGCTTAAACTTGCCTTGCAGATTTGATTCATTTCGAGAAAATAAAAAACTGGAGGCAGTTTGTAATAATTACGTTTTAAAATATATTTGTCCTTTGTTTTCTGCCTCCCTGAATTTAGGGTGTACTTCCGTGCATTAAAAGTCTGAGGGGAAAAAAGAAAGAGGGACAGCCTGGATCATTGAAGAAATTATGCACTCAGGCTTCACCGAAGAATGAGCCACGATAATACATAGGCAATTAAAGATTCAAATCACCTTAGAATGTTCTAAAAATCTATTTGGACTTTTTTGTTAAATTGCCTAAGATGAATTTAAAATGATGGGAGCAGTAAAATTTAATTTAAATGACCCTAAATTCTAAGGAGAGAAAAGAACTGCTTGCTATTTTTATTTAGAATCAATCAACTTTGAAAACAAAAATGATTATATTATCATTATTGTTAAGGAAAGGAAGGAGCAAAACCATTCAGGGATTTCTTAGAGTTGGCTGGTGGGTCTTTGTTGACCAAGGAGTGGAATGACGAGTTTCACTCCCCTGAAGGCTCAGCCGTGCCTCACACCTGAATTAGGTGCTATGTGTTCTAACAAGCATGGCCAGTGTTACCTTGTTCCTAGGAGATATGTTTTCTGTTCATCCAGCTTCTTCTCTGGGAAAATAGGGAATACTTCCAAGAAATATATTTTTAAATAAAAAGCAATACGTAAATATGTCGTTAATGAAATCAAACATTTCAGAGGGGGTTTACGTGAAAGGTCCTCTTAACAGTCCCTCATCTTCTGATGCTATTCTCTCTGGGCCAGGAAAACAACGCTAAGAATATTTCTGTGTGTTTCTGATAACTTTCACAGAATGAATTTGCACAAGTCTTTCTAAAAATTTACATACATAAGATTAAAATATACACGGAAATTGCTTGTTTGATGGATGAATGAATTTAAAAAAATAGTGAAGGAAGAATCAGTCTTTTGCAAGAAACTGTTTCACCTCTAAGATATGCCAGGGGATAGTATTGGTACCATCTCAGTAAGAACTGAGGATCAGGAACTTGGATAGTCACACTGAGCCGATTCCAGTCCTCCATCACTGGCAGCCTCCATCAGCCAATGAGGAAACATAATTGGGATGAGAGTTCCCTTGGGGCAGGAACTTGCAGCATCTCAGCATACCAACCCATGTGTTGCTAACCACAGTCTCTCATCTCCAAATGGTGATTTACGATTTGCTGAGCTGCTAAGTACTCAATCAGCCGTCCAACAAGTCCTTTAGTCCTCCATCTGACTAATTAGGAAAAATTGGCTTGAGGCATGGATGTGTGAGAAAAAGGGAAAAGCTTTGTTTCTACAACTTAATAGTCTCATAACCGGTTCTCTTTCATAAAAGGGGAAATTAATAACATCAAAGCCTCTTCTAACTCCAGAACAATTATGTAGAAGGCAGTTTGTCTAGTTGAAGTGAAGGTCCCTCATGGAGGGATATCCACAATTTACATCTTCCTTTGATTACTGCTTACCAACCCAGAACACCATGGCTGCCTTATGCTGTCTTCTTGGCCACTGTTAATAAAACTACTATAGCCATCGTCTTTTTGCCTTTTCTAAGCCCAATACTTACATGTCAATAGACTCCTTGAATTAAAATGAGTAAACAAACACAGCTGGAAGAATAATAATTTCGCCCCTTACTTCTATACTGTCTGAATTTTGTTTTTACAGTGACTTAAGAAACTGATGATGAGAGGATGATGAGATAGCTAATTTACTCCTTCATACACGTTCGGGGGAAGGCTAATCATAACGTTGTAGACTCCCTGAATGTTTCACATCCTTAACTTCTCAGGAATTTAAGATTGCAAGCCCTAATGTAGGTTGGGGCACAAAATCCTAAGTGGTTGAACCTGGCAGAACCTGAATGAACCCCCCAGAATACCAAGTCATCGGCTGAAAGCTCCTATGTAGAGAATCCAGTATGGATTAAAAATAATTGTAAAAAATCACCACCTCAAAATGATGACTAATAGGAAACCCAACCAGGACCAGAGCATTTAAATTGAGGTATGGAAACTGACATGCCTTTTGATTAATCCTTTTCTATGAATATGGAGATGTGAATGACTGTGATCAGCTGTAGACACCCTGACATAAGTCTCCTCCTGGCCATGGGTAGTTTCAGGAGCTGTATCATTGGTACCTTGCTACTTGTGTCATTTGCACGATTTACTCTGGTTCTTTTCAAATAAACAACTCTCACCTTATAGCCTAGCTCCAGTAATATATTCACTCTCATTCCTCTCTGACAAAGGCCTTGCTTTAATGCCTTTCCTAATATTGCCATTTACTTGGGACCAAGATTTCCACTTATTTTACTTGCTCTCTTAGGAATAAGCAAACTGTCTAATATCCCCAGATCCTACACCTTTGTCCCTTTTCTTTGTATCTGTTATTTCCCTTTTGAGAATGTCCCCTCAGGTTGTTCATTTGCATTTTGCAGTCCTCCAGATCCTTGTGCTGCCATGTTCCTTTTGCCTACCAGGAAAATCACTGTACTACACTCCCAGACTTTCACCTATTCCTTCGACAATTATAGATTGAAGACTTACATGCCGAGCATGTGCACACTCCCAGAAATAAAAAAAGACATATTTTCTACCCACAATGAGCTCTCATTTCAATAAGGATGACTTGTTAACAACTGGATGAATCACAGTGCCATAAGTACCATAAGAGGTATACACAAAGCTCCTTCTGCCTCCAGGTAAGGCAGTAAAAATTATGCAAAACACATTTCAAGGAGGGGTCAGGATTGGCTAGGAAAAGCTTCACAGAGGGCTATGTTAGGCTTTGGATATGAATTAAAACTTTACCCAGTGAAGAAAAGATGGAAGCATCTTCCAGGCATAGGGAACTGCATTTTAAGTGGCGTGGAAGAATGAGAGGACTTTCTGTGGGAAGTGAGGGATTTGCTAGTAAGAAAGAGAGGGTAGGAAATGATGTAAGAAACATCATCTGGGGACAAAATGAGAGGTTCTTGAGTATCACCGTAAAGAGTCTTGATTTTGTTCTGTAAGAAATTGAGGAGCCATCTATAAGCTTTTAAAATTAGAGAAAGCATGATCATGTCTGTGGCTCACAAAAGTAATGCTGATGGTAACATTCAAGATGGCTGTGTGATTGGGTCTTCACCAGCTCTTGTTACTGGGAGCTGCACAGATTATTCACTCTGCTCTAGCAAATACTCCATTTTGCCTGATCTGGTCCTCCTGACCTACAGTCAAGGGAGGCCTTATTTTGGTAGCTTGAATGCTGATTATCAGGGAAACCTTAACTATCAGAATATCTAAGCAAACATAATAATTTTCTCAACTGGACAACTATAATCTCTCCAATGTATTAAACAGTAACATAAGTACGTGTTATACACAGCAGGGAACATACAAGAGTTGAGTTTTACACTGGAAAGTGTTTTACAAAAAGAAACTGAGTTTTTCTGATGGTATAGCAGTAAATCTGAATCAAGTAAGAACACTGTAAATGAAACTTAGACATTTGGTTCTTTCCTGTCAGCTGGGAACCAAGGCTAATGATGTGAAGAAAGCAAAGGCAAAAATGGTGAAATGGGTTTAGGTTCCTGAAGTAAATTATTACGAACAGGACTTTGTAAAAGAGACTAGAACTCACCAAACCAGGATAAACATGAATTCTCAGAACGTTGTGAACAAAGGAAACACTGAAACAGGTTAGCCCAAGCTAAAGACAGGAGAGGCAGGATGAAAGGATGAAGGTAATACATAAAGTGAGGTCACACTGGTTACGGCAGCCAGGGTCACCACGTAGGCGAAAGTGAAATGTTTACGACCAGAGAGGGGCACTGCCCCAGCCATACCGCCCGAAGGCAGACAGCTGTGGGAACTGCTGTCCCGAGAACTGTGCTTGGTGAAATAGACAGAAAAATGAAAATTGCAGGAAGGAGCTAAAGATTAGTCAAGGTAGAAGTGCCTGGCAGGAAAACTGAGTCAGAGTAAATTAATGTCATTTGCTGCAGTAGTTAATATACTAATAGAATGACCGGACTTTAGTCTTGCAAAATTGCGATCAAATCTTTGTTGCATCACTTACTAAATTCCTGGCCTTTGGCAAGGTACTGCCCCTCCCCTCCCTTTGCCTTCATGTTTATTATCTGAAAAATAGAGATCCTGACTCAGCATTCTGACTGTAAAGTTGTTAATGCGATCAACAGAAAATAGGATAATATACAAATCGCACTTAGCACATAGCAAGTATTCAACATGCTGAGAGAAAAAGTTATGTATTTTTCCAGGAGATGGAGAGGCCTCTTGCTTCCAACAGTATAATGCAATTCATAATGACATTTTTAAGAAAGACCAATAACTAATGAAAAATTTCAATGGCAACAGCACTTAAGGTATAAACCTTGCCCAATAGAAGTGGCTTCAACGAGCATTCAGAACAGAGAAAGCAGAGGCCAAACTTGTAAGGACAAACGTGAAATCTGAGCCTGAAGACCCTGATCCGGACTGAAGCTCTGGCTGTAGCCAGTGTCACGAAAAATGACCCCCAATTTGGAAGTAGGCAAAAGGATTCAAGGTGCCTTTGCTTAGCAGTAGAAGGTGTTCTAGTAGCTCAGTTTGCTTGAGGAATTATCTGACATTCAAGATTCGTGTACCTTTGTCTTCCTAGTTCCTATCAACGAGTATATTTCAGAGTTGAGGTTAGCATACGGAAAACCAGTAAGAAAGGAAATGACTGACAGCAATGAAGATAATTTTATACAATGGTAATAGAATAACTTCTGTCCAGGATAACAGGTAAAGCCAGACATTACTGTTTATTGCCTTGAAAGAATTAGTTTTGTACCTATTAGCACATTCATTTCCCCACTTCTTTGACTGACCAATCCATAACTCTCTATTTCTTGATTCTGTTTCGAACTAGTCTTAAACACCATACACAACCTTCTCAGTATTCAACGTTAAATGACACCTTTGGCATATATTCAAATTTGGTTTCTATGGGAATTTCCTTAAGTTTTTGAAAATGATACTTTAGCACAAACTTCTTTAAATGATAGTACAATTCTCTGAGAAAAAAGACTTGATTGCTATGTGCAGTTGTTACTATTTCATTATAAGTATACCTTATTTAAATATCCACATGGAACTCACTCCAGATGTTACTTTCATCTTTTGTAGTTAATTTCACTGTTTTCAAAATCCTAAAGATTCCTACATTCAGGTGTTGCTAAAAGGGAAACTTCGCATCCATGGGGATTGGATCATAGCTCTGCTGGGAGTCTGCCAAGTTCACTAGCCATTTATATTAACTTCGCCTACACAGCTGCTGATCAAAAAAGGACAGTGACAGATATCGACGAGGACAGGTTACCACATCCTTCACAAAAGCAGTTAAAGTACGAACGCTGACTACAGGGCAACTCCATATTTCAATATAAGAAGTGAGGGAGAGAGGGCAAGAAGGATAGGCTTATCCATCACTTCAGGCTGTGCCAGAGAAGCCTCAATGACCACACCTCCCTACCTCTTCCCAATACACACACGCTCACGTCATACTCTCCCCACAGGCAATGGAGACGCTACATCATAGAGCATTCTCTGATAGCTATGCACACGATTTTTCTTGGGTAACGTAATATATTCTTTTTTTTTTTTAACATCTTTACTGGAGTATAACTGCTTTACAATGGTGTGTTAGTTTCTGCTGCATAACAAAGTGAATCACCCATACATATACATATATCCCCATATCCCCTCCCTTTTGTATCTCCCTCCCACCCTCCCTATCCCACCCCTCTAGGTGGACACAAAGCACTGAGCTGATATCCCTGTGCTATGCGGCTGCTTCCCGCTAGCTACCTATTTT
>RJWK010059272.1:0-13643 GCA_004363435.1 Platanista minor
GGAGGTGACTGGAGAGGGTTGAAAACATTGTTTCAAAGGAGTTACTGGGGTGTCAACTGAGCTTCATATGTAGAAATGGAAAACAGCAAGTGTGAGAACCTTTAAAAGACGTTTGGCAATAAACAGACAAGGGGAGTGACGGGATACAGGTTGAGAGGGAGTAAGGTGAGGGAGGAGAGAAGGTTTTGTGGGGTAGAGGAACCTTGGAGCAGGGGAGGTGAGTGGCTCCCTGTCCGCAGGTCCCCCCTGCTGCACAGCTTGCTTCATTCCCACTGCTGGGCTCAGAGTATGATGTGGGAAGGCAAGTGTGCCCGGGAGAGATCACCCTGACATCCACTCCAGCCTCTGTAACTTCCAAATGTGACCTAGACCACACTGCTTCTTGCAAATCATGGCCAGCAGTACAACTGAGGACCTGAAGAGCTGACTAAGTTCTGCTCTTACAGAAATCCTAGCAACAACAATGAACTAACATGCTGAATACATACAGCAGACCCCATGATCCCAGGTTTTACATAGCTTGTCTGATCTTCACAATCACTCCCTCATGTGTCAATATTAGGGCTCATATTTTGTAATGAGAAATCTGAGGTTCGGGAGGTTAAATTAGTTGCCAAAGTCATAGGGTTGGTAAGTAAGAAAGCAGAGGTTCAAAATCAGATCTTTCTGATTCTCCTTGGGCACCTGAGGCCAAAATACAAGCCATGAGCAACATGAGACCTGAGGACAGACCACTAGTAGCCTAGATTCATGGAGAGTACTGAGTTATAGGACCAAAGAGAGAAAAGTTAGGGCCAAGTGGCTTTGCCTGATAAAATACAGGATGCCCAGTTAAATTTGAATTTCAGATGAACAGCAAAAAATTTACTAGTATAAATACATCCTAAATATTGCATGTGACATACTTTTACCAAAATAAATTGGTTGTTTATCTACAATTCAAAATTAACTGGGCTCCATGTATTTTTATTTGCTAAATCTGGCAACCATATGGCCAGATTATGGAAGGTTTTCATATATACTAAGGAACTGAGACTTTATTCCATAGCTTATAAGGATCCACAGAAGATTTTGGCACAAAGAAGTGACATTGGTGAAGTGGTACCTGAGACCAGCCAGAAGACAATGGGAAGAATGACAGAGCTACTAATGAAAAGACAGGTCTGGGGGAGTAATTGCTTTGGAAAGAAAAATAGACTTTGAGATGACACTTGTATTTCTAAGTGAATTTTAAAACAGGAAAAATAAGTTACCTCTTCTTCAGCACCTCCTCCCAGGTTCTGCACAGATGGGATGTTACTCATCCTCACAGCCACCCTGCTGGTATGTATTATTACAGCAGTTTTCTTTCTTCTTTTTTCTTCTTTTTACATCTTTATTGGAGTACAACTGCTTTACAATGGTGTTAGTTTCTGCTTTATAACAAAGTGAATCAGTTATACACATACATATGTTCCCATATCTCCTTCCTCTTGCATTTCCCTCCCTCCCACCCTCCCTATCCCACCCATCCAGGTGGTCACAAAGCACCGAGCTTATCTCCCTGTGTTATGAGGCTGCTTCCCACTAGTTATCTATTTTACGTTTGGTAGTGTATATATGTCCATGCCACTCTCTCACTTTATCACAGCTTACCCCTCCCCCTCCCCATATCCTCAAGTCCTTTCTCTAGTAGGTCTGTGTACCGCAGTTTTCTAATGAGCAAAGTCGACGTCACCAGTAGGTGGCAGAGCCAGGTTTTAAAGTCCCAGGCTACCTAACTAAAGTCTGGTCTTATTTCCTCTACTCCACACTGCCTGGGATTAGAGAAATAGAAGCAGAACTTCAGAGTAGTTGTGTCTTGAGTTCTCTTGCTCCATCTACGTTGTTTAGAGGCTCGGCTCTCTAATACCTCTATTGATGCATGAGGCTTACCAAAGTTGTCCTGTAAACTGCCAACTTCTGAATACATTCGGAGGTCAGTTAAGACACCCGTCTGTAGAATGATGGAATTAATGAAATGTTACAGGTTTAAACACAGTTTAGGTGGGGATTCACTCTTGGGTTATTTTCCTACAACATTCAGTTTCCACTCACAGTGCCCTCTGTGAGAATGTCCTTCCTCTAGATGCAGTAGCCACTGATGGTAATTACTTAGACTTGTGATGATGGTCTTTGGGAGCATTTGGGGTCCCAAGGCTACACAGAGGCAGAGGGGAAAAGGACAGAAAAAATGACATGTTCTCCAGCTCTATGGCTACATTTCCCCCTGAGTTTTGGAATATAGTGAATAATCCCAGAGTCTCTTAAAGTTTTTCATGAATATGGAGCTTTTTCTCTTTCTAAAACTAAACCTTTCTAAAGAAGCTCAAAACTAGATCATTGGTTCTAGCTGATACATATGCTCCATCTATTGTCTCGTTGTCTCATTTTTCTCTTACTCTCCATCCCTGGCACACCTGCCCCAAACTCCTACCCAAACAGTGAAAGTCCCCATGCATATCAGCTGATGCATGTGGCTTACCAAAGTGGACCTGTAAACTGCCAATTTCTGAATACATTCGGAGGTCAGTTAAGACACCCGTCTATAGCATGATGGAATTAATGAAATGTTACAGGTTTAAACACAGTTTAGGTGGGGAGTCACTCCTGGGTTATTTTCCTACAACCTTCACTTTCCAAGAGAAAATGACATCAGAGATTATCTTGATCTTTTATTCTACCTAGAACTAAAGTCTTTTCAAATTTGGCTCTGCATGACTTTTGTCAAGTTCCTTCCTATATTATTCTGATCCTCACATGTTCTCAGGTCCTATAATCCTTTTAGAATGTAGGTGAATTCCTTCTGGAGCAGGACCTGTACTTCCCTGGTTAGGGTGTGCAGAGCTCTGACACTGGTTATCAGACTGGAAGCAAAAAAGGGCAATGGAGGAAAACAGGAGTCATCTTGCAATGAATCTATTAATATTTCATTCATGTACAGTCTCCAGGTAAAGGGAGACTGTTTTCTTCAGTCAAGAGGAAATGGACTGCTTCTTCAGGCCAAGAAGATTTAGGGACAATTGGGAGGTCAAGGTTCTGAGGCTCTCATCCACCCAAATATTTCTTGTCCAGGTCTTAAGGTCTCACATTTTTCCTATCTGGAAAAGTCTTTGACCTGTTGAAGCTATGCATTCAATCTCTTTTGCAACTCTGCCACTCTGGATCCCGAACCTAATTTTCTACAGTGCCTCACTTGCTCTGCAAGAGATTGGAGTCTCCTTTATGGCTGCCAGAGAAGTCCTCTGACTTCCATAGTGTTCCTACATTGGCAATTAGCTGCTTCAAACTATTGTTTTATTTTTGCAAGGCTTCCAGTGCTGTCAAAAGCAGCCAGTCTCGGGAGTTTGGGGTTGGTAGATGCAAACTATTACATTTAGAATGGATAAAGAACAAGATCCTACTGTATATCACAGGGAACTATGTCCAATCTCCTGGGACAAACCATAGTAGAAAAGAGTATATATATATATATATATAAAAAGAATATCTCTATGTATATAACTGAGTCACTTTGCTGTACAGCAGAGACTGGCACACGTTGTAAATCAACTATACTTCAAAAAAAAGGAACAAGGGCTGCCCTGGTGGCGCAGTGGTTGAGAGTCCGCCTGCTGATGCAGGGGACACGGGTTCGTGCCCTGGTCCGGGAAGATCCCACATGCCGCGGAGCGGCTGGGCCCGTGAGCCATGGCCGCTGAACCTGCGTGTCCGGAGCCTGTGCTCCACAACGGGAGAGGCCACGACAATGAGAGGCCCGCGTACCGCAAAAACAAAACAAAACAAAACAAAACAAAACAAGGATGCTTGTCTTCCCCAATCCTTATCATTATCGTTTCTCCCATACCAATCAAGTACAGCATCCACTTGGTAACCCAGTGCTTTATCTTCCACCTGTACCTCATCCCATTTAACTATAGATGAAAGCTTTAGCAACTGTGATGCCATGCCACTTCATAGCAGGAATTATTATCCCATTTACTATCAGGAAAACCATTCCTTTTGCCTTCAGATAGGTGGGCTATTCAACTCCAAAATCTCATTTTGAGGGTCTGTTCTTAAAGACCACTCCTGGTACCAGTGCTTTTTAATAGAGAGTCCTAAGAAAACAAAACTTGAAGCAGAAGATAATGTACTAATGCTTTGTTGGTGGGTGAAATTCCAGGGAAGAAAGTGTGAGAGAAAAAGGAAGTGAGGTAGAAGGAAAAAGTGAAAACAAACATAACGGATGTGTTACCAAGATGGCCATAACTTCATTGCAAACAAAGCTGGCTGCTTGATCATCCAGGGCGTCTCCAGGAAGTACTTATGAAGCTACTTCTCAGAACCACCCTTCACACAGGAGAAAGAGTGAGCAATGCTGGCTTCTTTCCATCTTCTGTCTCTCATGGGTTAAGTTTTATCTACTCTCAGACATAACTCCCCTACACTTCTGGATCGTTTTACCCAGCCGTACCCCTCCCCACCCAGGTAGCTTCTTAGGAAGCTAAAGCCTCGGCAGTTCATTCTGGCCAATTTTCAGGTGCTTCAGTTCTTCCTCCCAGTCAGTACTACCTGTGGAGGACCCTCAGTTTGTGGGGGCCAGATAGCACCAGGGGCTATAACTTCACGACTATAGTATACCTCACAGTGTTTTTGTGAGGACTCAGTCAAGTAACACCCAGTGCCTGGCATTTAGTATGCACTCAGCAAATGTTAGCTATTATTATTAATAGTAATTAAGTGAAAATTTTGTGTGTGATTGTTATATGATATGACTGTTATGAGCATCCTCCTCCCCCCTCCACCCCCCCCAAGCCTTTGTTAGGCACCACTGGACCTAATCATCACTCTGATACAGAGCCAGACTCATCTGAGTGGTTCAGCAATGCCATAGGCAGTGGTCCACAACAGCGGGGGATAGCCAAGCAGCCAAATAGATTTGCAACAAATTCACAAGAGTGGTGGCCACTGGCCAGGCAGCATACAGCTGTGCGATGGAGCTGAGTATCTTCCCTTTATAAAATATGACTGGTGATACTGCCTTTCATTGTTTAGCCACCTTAAAAAATTCTTTTAAACATTTAACTTGTCTCTGAAATCCACTAAGGAAATAAATTGGTATTGTTTTTTGTTCTATAAATCATAGCCATGTAGCTGAAGGATAATTTGCCCTTTCACAGAGTCATAGATTTGCTTATGAAACCATGAACACAGGAGCCCTCAAATATCAAATACCTGAAGGATAATATTTTCTTTGGGAAATTTCCTACATTATCCTCTGAGTTTGGTTAATCACAAATAAATATCCTTCACTTAATGAATAATTCAAACCTTAGTCTTATCACCATGGAAAAGAGGGCTCCCTCCTCCATTTTTTCTGTATGAGACACTCAGTGCCACAGACATAGTGTGTACTTCGCTTGAGGGAACAACAGCTCTTGACAAGTGGAAATATGATTTCAGCAAAGAAATTGCTGCTCTATGTGTTAAAAATGGCTTCAATATTCTGTTTTGATTCCTGCTTAAAATATACAGAAAGGATTTTTATAGTCAAGGTAAATCTATGTGATAAATGTGATAGACATGAGCCTTGAAACTGAAAAGTGCGTTTGGGGTTTTCAAAAAATATGTTTTTCTTTTCTGGATGTAAGAGTTGAGCTTTTAAAAATAAAAACTGGTAAAAGTTATTATCCAATGAAAAATGTAAGCTGTTAACACAGGTGGTTTCCAATAAATTTCCTAAATCATGCTTTTCTTGTTGATGACAA
Source organism: Platanista minor (assembly GCA_004363435.1). Taxonomy (NCBI): domain Eukaryota; kingdom Metazoa; phylum Chordata; class Mammalia; order Artiodactyla; family Platanistidae; genus Platanista; species Platanista minor. The sequence goes on from RJWK010059272.1 coordinate 5,769, forward strand.
GTGTTTGTCATGAGTATGTGGTACTTGTTTGAAACCCTTTGATGACCTAGTCGCCCCTGTTCCCAGATCTACATCACCTCCATTCCCTGAGAAAAGATTTGGCTCCATCAAGTCTGATCTTTTGTCCTGTGACTTAAACGGGGCATGGGGTTCCTGTTGGAGTGCCTCGGGCCACCCTCAGCAACTACCAGCCAGACCTAACCCAGCCCTTTGCCCCATCCTTCTGAGACTACCTTTGGCCCCAGGGGAGGAGTTGGGACATGCACAGGCCATGAAGCCAGGTGCCATCGAAGCTGCAGAGAAATATAAGAAATATTTGGTAGAGTTATGCAGAAAGTATTGAACTTTAAGTTGAAAGATATGAAAAAAAAAGAAAGCCAAGGAATCAAGGAGAGAACATTCCTTAAGCATTTCTGTGTTCCAAGCACCTTAGAGTTAAAAAACTTAACCTCCTTAACAACCCTTTAATGAAGCCATTATTATCTTCGCTTTAGTATAACTATGAGAATAGAGGTTCTTGGAGGTTAGGTACTTTTTCAAAGTCACTGAGGTGTAGATTTCTTAGGGAAAGTCGGTAGATCTCTGTGATGATTGTGTACATGGATGGGTAGTATGAGATAGTGGTAAGAAAGAGACTGGATGAACTACTACTCAGCTATAAAAAAGAAAAGAATGAAATTTTGTCATGTGCAACAACATGGCTGGACCTGGAGGGTATCATGCTTAGTGAAATAAGTCAGACACAGAAAGACAAATACTGTATATTATCACTTACATATGGAATCTAAAAAATAAAACAAACTAGTGAATATAACAAGAAGAAAAAGACTCACAGATACAGAGAATAAACTAGTGGGGGAGAGAGAGGGGGAGAGGCAAGATAGGGATAGGGGATTAGGAGGTACAAACCACTATGTATAAAGTGAATAAGCTACAAGGATATATTGTACAGCACAAGGAATATAGCCATATTTTATAATAACTATAAATGGAGTATAAAGTGTAAAAATTTTGAATCACTATGTTGTACACCTGAAACTAATATAATATTGTAAATCAACTATATCTCAATTATTTAAAAAGAGAAGAAAAAATAAAAGAGATTGGAAAGCTAGATTTCATCCATATAGTGAAAAGCCTCATTAAACTATATCCTTTTCACTATACCACACTGGCTTAGGTCCTTGCTAGCTCTGTAACCAAGGGCAGGTGTACTTAAACTCTCTGTGCATGAATTGCCTTGTTTTTAAAACAGAGGGGAGAAAAGTGATGACATCATACATACCACAAACGGTTTTGTTAGTTTCAATGAACTCAGGTAAAAAAAAAGAAATTCAGGGCTTCCCTGGTGGCGCAGTGGTTGAGAGTCTGCCTGCCGATGCAGGGGACGCGGGTTCGTTCCCCGGTCAGGGAGGATCCCGCATGCCGCGGAGCGGCTGGGCCCGTGAGCCATGGGCGCTGAGCCTGTGCGTCCGGAGCCTGTGCTCCACAACAGGAGAGGCCACAGCAGTGAGAGGCCCGCGTACAGCAAAAAAAAAAAAAAAAAAATTCATACATAGAAAAATGTCATACAAACTCAACTCATTTCTCATCATTTCAAGTTGCAAAATTTTACAATCCAGCTGGGAGGACATGACATAAACACAACTTACGGAGAATAACCACAGCAGTGTAACTCAAGGTTTAGCTGTCTTGATATCTCAAAAGTCCTCCCACCTACTGGAGAATTCCCCATCCTTTACAATTTAATGGAAATGGTCTTGAGCCCCCATCCTATATAAAATGAGAAAAACCAGCATTGTTCCCAATGTTTCTGAGGTTTCTTGGACACCTTACCTCTCTCCTTATAATTTATGGCTCTATTTTACTCCTGTTGACTGGAGTGCCTATACCATACTATCTGTACTGGATACCACCTGGATTCTTGAATTCATCAAAATACCGCTGGCACCAGATCATATAGAGAGCAGACTTTTACTGAAGATTTGAGGGCAAAGTTGGTGGGGTTAAATATTAAGTATCCTTATTCTTAAATGCTCTTTGTCCATTTCTGCCTGAAAAGTCCTCACTGGCCATCTATCCACAAGCTAGCCCAGCATCATTTTGCTCTATTTTTTCTTTCTTTTGCCTTCCCAGTTTCTACCTGCTACCCATACCCTCCCCAAACCTATTATACGTATGTAGCAATAATAACTAATACTGATTAAAAGCTTACTTTGTACTAGGCCGTATGTTCTTTCATATAGCAGACATTTTCTCTCACCTTGTTTTGCCCCCAGGTGTCTAGGCCAAAACCCTTGGAGTTTCCTCTTTTTTGTTTCTCAACAATATTAAATGCATTTTTTGCCTCCAGGTTTGTTTTGTTCTGCTAGGCACAGTGCTGGCTCCTAGAGCTTTGGTAATAAGTTAAACAGACTTGGTTTCTGCTCTCATGGAGCCCCATATTCAAAGACCTGATAAAAGTAACTTGTTAAATAAAGACAATTCTGTCTTTGAGGTACTTGCCAGTCTTTATAACAATCATTTTTCTACTTACTGCAATAGAAGACAACAATAAGGCAAACTGCAAAATAAGACAAAAATACAAAAGATGCCACACAGCAGGACATGATTGGCACACAAGTCGTTCAGAAATAATAAATACTTTAGAAGCTGATGAGATCACTTGAGTTAAACTGGTCGGCCTTGAGGCACTGGATTAGAGAAGGAAAGAAGGCAGGGAGGGCTGGGATAGAATGAGAACAGACATAGTGGTTAAGAGGCTTTTGGAGTTAGACACTCCCTGGTCTCAAATCATGGTTCTGTCACTTACTATGTGACTCTAGGGAGCAACTTAATCTCTGTAAGCCTATCTTTCCTCCTTTGGAAAACTGGGATAATAATAGTATCTTTCTTAAAGGATTGTTGTACAGATTAAACTGGGGCAGGGGACATGCACATCTCATTAAGCAAGGAACTTGATAAGTGCCAAGTAAATGTTCATGTATAAAGGAACAAATGCTCTCTATTTAAGATCCTTACACCTTGGGACTTCCCTGGTGGTCCAGTAGTTAAGACTCCATGCTCCTAATGCAGGGGGATCGGGTTGGATCACTAGTCGGGGAACTAAGACCCTGCATGCCGCACAACACAGCCCAAAGGGAAAAAACAAAATCCGTACACTTTAACTACTTGTGAAAAGAATAGCTTTGGCACACCTTACCATTTACATAATGTACTTTTTTCATATATATTTTTAATTCAAATTTTCTAGCAACTTATAAGGTAGATATTATTATCATCACCTTCATTATTATAATTATCAGTAGAAGTGGAAATTGAGCTTTCGAATTATTAAGAACTTTCACGTGGCTTGAAAGGGACTCAGGACAGGATTTTGAATCCAGATCTTCCGGCACCTAACCTTTTTATTCCTAGCTTGAAAGTCAATTATTCCCACAGATGGGATAACCTTTTAAATGTCTGACAACCAATAGCTTAGCCAAAGAATTTCACCAAGAGTAGTTCAGGCATCTAAAGGAGAGTCAGAAGTGGGAGTCAAACACAAACTGTTTACACGTACCGATCTAGAAGGATGTCCACACACATAAGCAAAAATTGCAGGTTGTGGAATGATATACACAAAAGAGGCTTTATGGTGTAATGTTTGCAAGAACAGACTCTACCCATTCAGTGATCCAGTCGGCCACTCTCCTTTCTTCATTTCCGCAGTCTCCCTTCCATTAGGGGAAACACTGACTGAAACCTCCCACCCTGACCAGGCAAAGACAGTAACAATTTGCATGAGTTATTTTACGACAAGAGATCGTGGTAAGAACCACGGAACTAACAAGCCACCACCAACCAGAAGAATACGGGAAAGGTCAAAAGGAGAGAGGAGACGCCAGTCCACAGGTCCTACCAACCTCCCAGAATCCTCGTCAGAATCCATCTTGGCTGAGCGGCTGTGCGCCACCAGGAAGGACCCTGAGTCAGAATGATTGGCCAGAGACAACCTGGAAACTAATTCCATCACCATAAAACCCAAGACTGAGAGCCACGTGGCAGAGCAGTCCTTCCTGGCTTCCCTTACCACCCTACTCTCCACCTGGGTGCCCCTTCCCAATAAAGTCTCTCGCTTTGTCAGCACGTGTGTCTCCTCCGACAACTCATTTCCGAGTGTTAGACAAGAGCCCACTCTTGGGCCCTGGAAGGGGTTCCCCTCCCTGCAACATTTCCTACTACTGCTCCCACATCCCAACACAGCCCCCTTCCTATTCCTCCAGTCTTTTCTCTTGGCCGCTCTTCCTCAGTCTCCTCTCTTCCCTCTGCCTAAGACTCCTTTTATCAGGGATGGAAACAGGGAGACTTGTTTGTAGAAGTCAAGTGCATGATCCATGGAGGCTCCAAGAACTGGGAATCTGCATGTTTGCCCCGCCCACAGGACGGAGCCCGAGGGCCATTGGTCCCCATCTTGCGCCTCCCCTCTGGGTTGACCAGGCACTTCAAACTCAACCCGGGCACACCCAGCCCACTTCCACCCTGGTCTCTGCTGTGCTCACCTGAGAGTGCCTCTCGGCCCCAGGAGGCAGCACTGTGTTTGCCCGTATCACGCTCAGCTTTTACTGTTCGTTCCTCCGCTTGTGAGGCTGTTCTGCTGGTGATGGTGTTGTCACGCTTCCGGCTGTTACAGGGCGGCCCTCTAAGTGTGAGAGTTTAGACCAGATTTGCTTGAAATAGGAGACAGAGTTAGAAAGCCAGCCCATTCCCCTGAAAGGAGATAAGAAGATCCTTCCGCCCCATACCCTTCCTCGTGTGAACTAAATTTCATACATAACTCAATAAATTGATGGTTGTGAACTCAGCTCCTTAAATGGTAATAATAGTAGCTAACGCTTACATTGGGCTTACAGTGAGCGGACACACTCTTGATCCCTTTACAACCTCACAGCCGTTAACTATAAGGTAGGTCCCATTAACCCCATTTTACAGACAAGGATGCCAAGGCACAGAGACGTTAAGGAACTTGCCCATGATCCTCTGGAATAAGTGGCAGAGCTCAAAGCAGAACCCAAGTAATCTGGCCTACTGTCCAGTACGACCAACCACTGCATTCAGCAGCCTCTCAGAAAGAAACTAGGCTAGGGTAAAAATCAGCGTGCAGGACAAGAAGCACACTTCTTTATTGAGGCTTCGTTTTCTTTTACCTCAAGTTTGGAAAATAAGGGAGAGAAGTTAGGACAGGAGACTGAAAGGAAGACCAAGAGGTTCTTTTGTTTATAAAGTTATTTATTTATTTATTTATTTATTTAATTTTTATACAGCAGGTTCTTATTAGTTATCCATAAGATAACTATATGGATAGTCAATCCCAATCTCCCAATTCATCACACCACCACCCCCTAGCCACTTAAAGTTATATATTTATTTATTTAATAAACTTTATTTAAAGGTATGTATGTATTTATTTATTTATTAAAGTATAAAGATATTTATTTATTTATCTTTGGCTGCGTTGGGTCTTCATTGCTGTGCATGGCTTTCTCTAGTTGTGGCGAGCAGGGGCTACTCTTCTCTGCGGTGCGTGGGCTTCTCATTGCAGTGGCTTCTTTTGTTGCAGAGCACGGGCTCTAGGTGCACAGGCTTCAGTACTTGCGGCACATGGGCTTCAGTAGTTGTGGCTCGCAGGCTCTAGAGCGCAGGCTCAATAGTTGTGGTGCACGGGCTTGGTTGCTCTGTGGCATGTGGGATTTTCCCGGACCAGGGATCAAACCCATGTCCCCTGCATTGGCAGGCAGATTCTTAACCACTGTGCCACCAGGGAAGCCCAGACCAAGAGGTTCTGAGCTCAGATAATTGTGAAATGGAAGAAGGTAGATTAGCTAAGGGAACATACAAATAGTCTATATATATATAATTATATATATATTTATTTATATATATAAATTTTACATCTATATAAAATTTACTGAGGTGAAATTCACATAACATAAAACTAACCATTTGAAAGTGAACAAATCAGTGACATTTAGTACATTCACAGTGTTGTGTAACCACCATTTCTATCCAGTTCCAAAACATTTCCATCATCCCACAGTAAAACTGCATACTCATTAAGTAGTAATTCCCTATTCCCCCTCCACCCCACCCTTGGCAACCACCAATCTGTATTCTGTCTCTATGGATTTATCTATGCTGAATATTTCATATAAAGGGAATCATACAAAATAGAATCATAATAATAAGCCTTTGTGTCTGGCTTTTTGACTTAGCATAATGTTTTCTAGGTTCTTCTGTGCAGGATATATCAGTACTTCATGCTTTTTATGGCTGAATAGAATTCCATTGTATGTACATAACACAGTTTATGTACAGCCGTTGATGAACATTTGGACTGTTTCCACCTTCTGACTATCGTGAATAGTGCTGCTATGGTCATGTGTGTACATGTACTTGTTGGCGTACCTGTTTTCAGTTCTTTTGGGTAAACCCAGGAATAGAACCGTGGGGCCAGTGGGTAATTTTAACTTTTTGAGGAATTCCTACATCCTTTTGAAACTCTTCCTTAAGGCTATAATATTATTAATACTATAAATAATATTAGATATAAGAAATATGTTAAATATTTTCAATCAGAGTATCTCAGCCTTAGCACCACTGACATTTGGGGCCAGAGAATTCTTTGTTGTGGAGGCTAACTCGTGCATTGTAGAATGTTTAGCAGCAGTTCTGGCCTCTACTCTGTCGAAGATGTCAGTAGCATTCCCCCAGTTGTGACAACTAATTATATTTCAAGACATTGCCAAATGTCCTCTGGGAGGAAAAACTGTCCCCCTGTCCCTGCCGAAAATCACTTTTTTAAAAGAGACATTGTAAACTTGAAGCAAATATGGCACTAAAGCAGAATACTAAGATGAAGTAAGGGCCTCTAAGAAATGGATATTCCTTATAAGTTTGCATATAGGAAAAACTGTTTACTGTGTAATGATGTTAAAGAGTTTTCAGGTTTATGAATGTGTGGCAACCAGAAAAATCTTATAATTAAATATTCATGGAACTTTCATAGGTACCTTTAGTACCATAAACCCAGCTCATCCACAGAACTCCAAGAAATACAGCTTTTCACCTCAGTACACATTACATACCAAATCTCATTTATAGCACACCCACATCACACAATCTTTTTAAAATTTTGTCAATTATATATTTTTTCCAAGTGTTTAAATTGTCCAAATGCCCATTGTGATACATTGTTCTAATACAAAAAGAAAAATGAAATGAAACCCAGTAAGCTACGGCATTAAACTGCAACTTTCATTCTCAAATGGGTACCTCTAACAGCATCCTTCCCAAAGTATTCAGATAACATCCAAGGTCTACTTCAGGGCAACTCCAGCCAACATAAAGTGAAGCATTTGCCAATTATATGTTAATTATATATTACAATAACTTTTATAGTAATGATTCCACATACAGAGTCATGAAACACTTTTTTCTTTGTATTTATTTATTTACTTATTTATTTATTATTATATATTTTTTAACATCTTTATTGGAGTATAATTGCTTTACAGTGGTGTGTTAGTTTCTGCTTTATAACAATGTGAATCAGTTATACATATACATATGTTCCCATATCTCTTCCCTCTTGCGTCTCCCTCCCTCCCACCCTCCCTATCCCACCCCTCTAGGTGGTCACAAAGCACCGGGCTGATCTCCCTGTGCTATGCAGCTGCTTCCCACTAGCTATCTATTTTATGTTTGGTAGTGTATATATGTCCATGCCATTCTCTCACTTGTCACAGCTTACCCTTCCCCCTCCCCATATCCTCAAGTCCATTCTCTAGTAGGGCTGCATCTTTATTCCCGTCTTGCCCCTAGGTTCTTCATGACCAT
>RJWK010059273.1:0-13744 GCA_004363435.1 Platanista minor
TTTTTTTTTTTTTTTTTTTTTTTTTGCGGTATGCGGGCCTTTCACTGCTGTGGCCTCTCTCGTTGCAGAGCACAGGCTCTGGACGCACAGGCTCAGCGGCCATGGCTCACGGGCCCAGCCACTCCGCAGCATGTGGGATCTTCCCGGACCGGGGCACGAACCCGTGTCCCCTGCATCGGCAGGCGGACTCTCAACCACTGCGCCACCAGGGAAGCCTTCATTTAGTTTTGACAAAAATTCTGTGCAATGGGTATGAAGGTGGAATTCAGCAGTGGTGTACTCTGCTTTTGTTTGTTTGTTTAAATTCATTAATTAATCTTATTTTTGGCTGCGTTGGGTCTTTGTTGCCCCGCACGGGCTTTCTCTAGTTGCAGTGAGCAGGGGCTACTCTGCGTTGCGGTGCGCGGGCTTCTCATTGCGGTGGCTTCTCTTGTTGCGGAGCATGGGCTCTAGGCGCGCAGGCTTCAGTAGTTGCGGCTCGCGGACTCCAGAGCGCAGGCTCAGTAGTTGTGGCGCATGGGCTTAGTTGCTCCACGGCATGTGGGATCTTCCCGGAACAGGGCTCGAACCCGTGTCCCCTGCACTGGCAGGCGGATTCTTAACCACCAGCAGTGGTGTACTTTGAACGTGGGCTTTAATGTAGGCAGAAGCACCCTGCGCCTTGGCTCCTCCACTACTTATTATCCAGACCAACTTCACTGTGTTAACATAACCAACCTGAGATATCCACCCTTAGAAAGTAAGGTTAAAACAAATCTCCCTGGACTGCGAGGATGACCCAAGACAGTATTAGTTAAGTGCTAGGCACAGTACTTTACATGTGATAGATTCATGACATATGGCAAATCTCCAGTTGATAGACCAGAGCTCCTCAAAGTATGCCCCATGAACCAGTTCACAGTTACCAGTTCATGGTGAGAAAAGGTGCTTCTCCCAGAACAGAAAATGACATCACTAAGTTCACCATTTGGTTTCGCTGCCTTCTTTTTTTCTCCACAGTAAGACTTTATCAATGAAGGAAGCCATGTGTTGATTTGCACGATGCTGCTGGCTTCTTTTCTCATCCAGACCAATAACAAAACAGTTTATGGAATGTAACCAGTCCTTGGGCCACGCTCGGAGTCACACCGTTATAGAATCATAAAGGTTACTTCGCAGCCCATGGTGACACTAAGTAGCAGACACAGGCTTGACTGAGACCTTCTGAATACAAAGCAGATGGCTTTCCCACTATAAACCAGGGAAATCAGTGTGTGGTTCCCACTAAGACATCTTTTCCTAAATGCACTGAAACAAAGAAAAAGGGCAATGCCCTGATTTTCTCTTTTGACAACTGATACCAGCCTCTTAAAGTGTTCAAATAGGATGCTGTCTCTGGAACTTAAAAATCACAAGAGCATGAGCATGTAGCATGCCTTTTCGGACAACAAGCATTATCTCAAGATTAGCTTAATTAAGGTTTAAAAGCTGTTACCACACTTATAGCTCAGATATAGAGTCTGAAATAGATAGTCTCTCTCAAATCCTTAGAATTACAAACACAGAAATGAAAAAAATAGATCAATTATATTGACTACTTACCAAGATTTAATCGTAAAACACCTAAAAGTCCATAGGCATCTAGAACTTTGGAGTATGTACCCTTAATTGCTTCTTTTTCTGCTGATGCTATAAAAATAAATAAATAAATAAATAAATAAATAAATAAATAAAAGTTTTAGGGTAAGAAAAAGGACGTGAAACATCAGATTCGATTTAGCTATAAAGCCAGAGTTTCAAGCAAAAATGTCCAAATCTAAATCTGATATTCTTAACATAAATGCATCGCATAAAATATTTTTTCAAACCAGTAAATTAACAGTTTTTCCCAAAGAATTAACAAGTTACTCCAGCCCCATCTATTCACTAACCCATCCTCTGCTAAAGATCTGAAGTACTACCTTTAACAATATTCATATGTTGTGGAGGTTGCGTTTGGATTTTCTTCTCTGTCCCACTGATCTGTTCACCTACTCTAATACCAGGAACACTATCTGTTATGATATCCCCTACAGGACAACACCCAACTCCTTAACAAAGAATCTTCCAGAATCTGGACTCAACATACCCCTTTCTGCTTCATTTTTCATAACTCTCCTCTCCTTCCCACCCCCTGCATCTTAGGCTCCAATCATATTAAACTAGCACTATGGCCCAAGCAGGGGCTTTTACGTTTCTATACCTTTGCACAGCGATCTGGCTTTCTGCCTGAAAGACTCTACCCAACCTTTGCCTCTTGGCAAAATTCTATTCACCCTATAAAAACACAGGCACAAAGTCACTTTCTGGAAACCTTTCTTTGCTCCTCCAGGCACAGGTCTTTCACAGAGCTCCCTCTTCACGTTGCTCATCGCTTGTCCTTCTCATTAGCCAGCCTGCTCCCTGAAGGCAGGAATTCTGTCCTGTTCATCCTTTCATCCCCGACACTTAGAACAGTGCTTGACGCACAGAAGGCTACTAACGTTTAAACAGTGAAAGCTAATGGCAATACCTGACCACAGAGTCTAGCAGCGGGGGAAATCGTCAGTCTGGCCTTTGTCTGGATTTATTTCTTCTGCTACGAAGTTAATGTTATCTGCTACTGAATATAACCCACAGAATAATTTCCCTAGGACAGGCTGTTGTGGTTATTCTATTCAGAAAAAAACAAAACAAAACAAACAAAAAAACAAATCCTGAAGCTTTAAAGGAAAATGCCTGGTTCTTAGCAAATACACTTATTAAAAATTGAACACAGAACCAAAGAAACGTAAACCACAGCTCGTAACTCAATGGACGAGCACAAATGCTACATTCTAAGGTCTACAAATCCGGAAGGGTATGAGCCTCTCTCTCATTCTACCCTTTCCCTTCCAGTTCTTCTCTTCTGTACTGCCTTCCCTCATCCACCCCCTACCCACACCCCGCCAACTCACCCCTTAGCTGACTGGTTCGCTCCTTATTTACCTCTTATCTCTTGCACTTACCCCTTTTCCCCTTCCTCATTCCTCTATGATCCGTGCATGAACGACAGTATGTTACAAATTCTAATAAATTACATTCTGATACAGAATTATAGTACATTTTTAAAATTTATGTATTTATTCATGGCTGTGTTGGGTCTTCATTGCTGCGCGCGGGGTCTACTCTTCGTTGCGGTGTGCGGGCTTCTCAGTGCGGTGGCTTCTCTTGTTGCGAAGCACGGGCTCTAGGCACACGGGCTTCAGTAGTTGTGGTCTGCAGGCTCAGCAGTTGTGGCTCGCGGGCTCTAGAGCACAGGCTCAGTCGTCGTGGCGCACAGGCTTAGCTGCTCTGCGGCTTGTGGGATCTTCCCGGACCAGGACTCGAACCCGTGTGCCCTGCACTGGCAGGCGGACTCTCAACCACTGCGCCACCAGGGAAGTCCCTCTCTGTCAATCTTTATTGCCAACAAAATGGCTATCTTCTCAGTCTACTGCTGTCCTAATCTCCCATAGTACTCTGCATTAGAGCTCTTTTCCTTTGTTTTGAAGCTCTTCTCCAGAGTTCTACAGACCAGCTCACTTTCCCCGCCTGCCTCACCTCTTTTCAGACCATCTACTCTTATGCTTCTTCCTAGTTATCCCACTTCTGCCTTCGAATGAGCTGTGCTCTGCTAGCTGGCAGCACAGGCTAAGACTGAAGGACTCAGTCACTCAATTAGCTGATACTGTCATGGTTTTCTAGTATGTTCATTATTAGGGGTAGGTCTTTATCTTTATCAAACCACCCAGTATGAAGTTAGGGAGTGAGGAAGATTTCACCAAGCCACTAAAGTTATGGGGGTCTGAATTTCATTCTGCATTCCTAGAGTTCCTATTATTATTACTGCACTATATATTTAGAGAACAGTTACTCCTAACATTCAGTGACAAGGAACAAAGCTAGAAAACATCACAACAAAAATTTTAATATTTTATAAAGTAAAACAGGAACTCCTTCCCCTAAATACTGCCTTGTTAAGAGTACCACATGAACGAAAAGCAAACCTTAGAGAGGCTTGCTATCTCTGATGATAGAAGGCATGGCTTTCAGGGCAAATACTATTCCAGAGTTTTACAGGTTACATGCTATATGCGTTTCAGATACTATCACTAGTAGAGTAATATAGACGTTACTAGATGTATCTATCAGTTTTAGCAGCAACCAGTTGGCTTCCAATACCAGCAGCTAGTAAGGGTCAAAAAGAAAATATATTTTTAATATTAAGTCATCACCTTCCCTTAGAAAAGAGAAAGTCATTTTATAACAAATTACCCTGCAACAAAATGTTCTCTCTCTAATAATGCATAATAATTATCTTCTCATTAACCGTGCTCCAAATATATGAAGCTACCATGTCTTTCAGGCCCAAACAAGACCCATCTATTAGACTGTCACCTGATTCAAACATGCAAACAAATGTCATGCTGCTTAGTTATCTGTGCTTTTGTATTATACTCTGAGACTCAAGAAACAGGACGCACACACACAATTTAAACTAAAGTGCATATTCTTAGATAAAAGTATGCTGAAAGAAAATAAATAAATAAAGATTCAAAGAATAGATGAGATTTCATTTTCCCTGCCAGGAATCTTTTTGGTTTCCCCTCAAAATACTAAATGAAAATTTTAAATGATTTTTTAGAGTGACGAATATTGTTTTAGCTGAGGTACTTGTATATTGTTTCTGTGATGATCAAGACAGTAGCTAACTAGTTACTGGGCTAGGTATTTTTCATGTGCTATTCAATTTTCACAAGCACCCCGTGAGCAGAATTGCGACCATTTCCACTTGACATGAGGAAACAGGCTTATTTAGAGAGATTACTAATTTGCTACTAACCTGTTTAAGCTTAAACAGAGTCAGAGGATGCAGCTTCATGAGGGAAGGGGCTTTGTCTAGCTCACTGTCCTATCCCCGGTGACCTAGCTCAGTGCCTGGCACCCAGGAGGGGTTCAGTAATTTATGTTCAATGAACTGGTGAATGCAATTTCAGAGCCATAAGAACGTTTAACTCTAGACACTTCCAATTTCATAAAAGAAAACCAAGTGTTTTCTTCTTAAATATTTTTAATCTAAAGGACTGCAGATGATTACCTATTTTTCCATTTACGCTTCAAAGGTTTGGGGTGAATGGAAGGAGGTCCTTTGCAGGCTGTGAGAGTCTAGGTAGAGTAAGAAGGGTGGCCCTGTTCATGGAGTTGAAGTCAGAGGTGGGGAAAGAAAGCATCCGCTTCGGGGGAGGAGCAGCCGGGCAGGAGATGCTGAAGTCTGAGTGAGGAGGGTGGTGTCCATCCAGAGACAGGAGGAGTGGCCTGGCACGGGATGCTGGAGCTTGAGAGGGGTGGAGAAGGCAGGATGCACTGGAGGGAGCCCCACTGGGGTGAAGAAGGCAGCCATGCAGTGGAGGAGGCTGCAGGGGCAACAGGAGAGTGGTTATGCACAGGGGAATGATCAAAGACCACAGGAGTAGGTCTCTCACTGTCAGAGAAGGGAACTGCAAACATGGAAAGAGAGAAAACTAGAAAGGACACTGCAGTGCTGATCAGAATTGGAGTTAGCAGTACGAACTCACGGTTTTCTAGAGAGACAGACTGACAGAGATATAAATGGGTGGGTATAACTATGTATGCATATACACATACACTTACATGTTCTCCTTAGCTCTAGCCATTGACAGGACCATGACCAGCAATACTCCAATAACAGACAGCACACCTAGCACCCAGATCTTGCCTCCTAATAGCATTCTCCACTCAAAGGAACTAGGACTCCTTGGAGAAACAGCTAATTCCAGGGGAAGGGCAGGGATAAGATGAGCCTATAACATGTTTTTGTACCAGAAAATAAGGGAGTGTTCAAAGAATGATGGCGGCATGTTACAAAAATGCGGAAGCCGGCCTAAAGGGGCTTTTCTTTTACTGGTGAAATCTGGGACAATTTGAGCATCAAAATAAATTATAAGAGTAACAGATTACAACCCACTGAATAAACCCATAAACTGAAAGTTTGAAGAGCAATGGGACCATACATAGTCTCAAAGTACCTCTCCTCCAAACACTTATTAATTATAAAGGAAAAAAGAGCCAGCCAGAGACACCTGGCAGACACCACCTTAACCCAAGTAATCCAGGTGAACACCAACAGTAATGGGACAAGTCAAGATTGTGTCAACTGACAGGATACAATGAAAAGAACACAGCAGCACTTCTGTTATATTCCTGCCAAGATAACCTCAATCTGAGCATGAGGAACCATAAGACAAAACCCAGAGTGAGGGACATTCTACAAAACAACTGGCCTTCATCTTCAAAAGTTTTATGGTCATAAACGTCAAAGACAGAGAAACTTTTCCGCATTTAAGGAGACTAAAGAGACGTGATAACTAAATAAAATGTACAAAATTCAACTGGGGGCTTCCCTGGTGGCGCAGTGGTTGAGAGTCCGCCTGCCGATGCAGGGGACACGGGTTCGTGCCCCCATCTGGGAAGATGCCGCAGAGCGGCTGAGCCTGCGCGTCCGGAGCCTGTGTCTCCGCAACGGGAGAGGCCACAACAGTGAGAGGCCCGCGTACTGGGGAAAAAAAAAAAAAAAAAATGTACAAAATTCAACTGGGGGCTTCCCTGGTGGCGCAGTGGTTGAGAGTCCGCCTGCCGATGCAGGGGACACGGGTTCGTGCCCCGGTCTGGGAAGATCCCACATGCCACGGAGCGACTGGGCCCGTGAGCCATGGCTGCTGAGCCTGCACGTCTGGAGCCTGTGGTCCGCAACGGGGGAGGCCACAACAGTGAGGGGCCCGTGTACTGAAAAAAAAAAAAAAAAAAAAAAAAAAAATTCAACTGGATCTTTTTTGCTACGAAAGACATCGTTGGGACAATTGATGAACTTAAATGGAGTCTGAGGATTAGACAGCAGTAAGGTACCAATGTTAATTTTTTGATGGTTATATTGTAGTTATGTAGGTGAATACCTTTCTAGGAAATATGTAATAAAGTATTTGGGGGTGACAGGGTACCCTGTTGGCAACTTAGTAGTCTTAAATAGGTCAGAAGAAAAAAGTTCTTTTGTACTGAACTTCAACTTTTCCATATATTTGAAATTCAAAAATTAAAATTTTCTTAATGTAGCTAGCAAAAATAACTTTGAAAATACATGTGCATATGCCTAAGTTATGAAGCTTTTTTCTCTAAATGGCATGAAGATAAACTCTTACAATACCATTTTATTCCCTCCCCATATATATTTTTTTAATTGGGGGAAAAAGATTCCCTTCTTTTATGAAACTCCATGAAATACAGAGAAATATATGATTAGGAAGGATCTAATTAAATTATTGTCCCATTTCTCTGGTAATTTAATTCTAGAAAATAATTTGAGATTCCTCCACTATAAAGAGATTATTTAAAATAAGAAAGTCATGGGGCTTCCCTGGTGGCACAGTGGTTAAGAATCCGCCTGCCAATGCAGGGACACAGGTTCGAGCCCCGGTCTGGGAAGATCCCACGTGCCGTGGAGCAACTAAGCCCGTGCGCCACAACAACTGAGCCTGTGCTCTAGAGCCCGCGAGCCACAACTACTGAAGCCCACGCGCCTAGAGCCTGGGCTCCACAACAAAGACAAGCCACCGCAATGAGAAGCCAAGGCACCGCAACGAAGAGTAGCCCCCCCTCACCGCAACTAGAGAAAACCCGCGCACTGCAACCAAGACCCAACGCAGCCAAAAATAAATTAATTTAAAAAAAGAAAGAAAGCCGTAACACTTTAAAATAACGTGTATAACCTTTAGATAAAACACAGCATTTGTAACGACTTTACTCAATCCATCCCCATCTTTCTTTTTCCCTTAATACTCTCCCCTTGCATCCCAGGTCTTAGCCAAAATTTCCATCCCGAGTATTTGTTAGCCATCTACGTGTTTCCAAATATTACCCACCTTTCAATACCGAACAAAAAAATGCCGCTTTCTTCCTGAGGTTTCCTCTGATTACTCTGGCTGGAAGGAAATCTCTTTCTTCTCTTTACTTTATACCACAGACACTTGTCTACTAGTAGCAACAGAAACTAAGTCTTATTTCTTTATATCTCAACACGATGCCACAGAGACTCTAAACACTGCAGCTATTGATTAAGTATTCATCTAATAGACAAAAATAAATTGAGAGGTTTTGGAACAAAAGGGAATGTTTTGTAAGTTTTAAAAATAACACATGAGGGGAATTCCCTGGCAATCCAGTCGTTAGGACTCTGCGCTTTCACTGCAGGGGGCCTGGGTTCAATCCCTGGTTCGGGAACTAAGATCCCACAAGCCACACAGTGCAGCCAAAAATAGCAGTAATAATAATTTTTAAAAAAATAAAAAAACTTAACAATTAAAAAAAACTTTAAAATAAATAAATAATACATAAAAAGATAAGCATTTTATCTTACCATTGATAGCATTTGAATGCCTTCATTACTGAAGTTTAACAGCTCCTCACAGTGACGTCATGTCTGTGGTGGCGTGTGAAGGATGGGAAAATGGGCCCTGTTAAAATGACTGCTAACCAGGGTGTAAGCTGTGGAGTGTATAAAATGGCAGGGGGTGTGGAGAGCTCAGAGGAAACAATGAGCAGAAATGAAAGTTCAGGAAATGTGGTGATACGGAAGTTCAGCCTACTCACTCTCTCTCGTTAGTGCTGTCTTTCAAGGTTATCTACTGTGCTTTCCGTGAGGGCAACAAACAGACTGCTTTTTGAAAGAGAAGTGGGTTTTTTTCCTCCTTTTCATGTTGTTATTAAACAAACGAAACGCTAGGAAAAACAAACCTTTCTTTTTACAAGTCACTGATTTCTAGCCCCGGGCAGGTAGGAATAGCCAAGAAGCCCATTGTTTTAGCAGTCATTCTGAGCCGATCAAGATCTGGAGCAGTTCAGCTGAGGTAAGGAGGGCCACATGTCTTCAGCTCATTTGTTAAGCCCGGAAGGTAAGACAGAGCCTGGCTTCTGAAGTTACCGCTATGACACCTCAGGCATCAACAGTAACTAACCCCCTCCTTATTTTCCTTATTTTAACTGGAAAAACTTTTCTTCTCATGTCACATTCAACACTATCTTTCATCCATGCTTTAAATCTTAGTCATCAATCTAGTGCAAATGTGCATTTCCTGAGAACACAGAGCTATCTTAAGTGTAAATTTATAATTATAGCTATATTTTTAACGTATCCTCACGTCATTAGAACTGATCATCTGAAGGCCCTCTGAATCTACTCCTAGTGAATATATGAATATGAATCAGGTCATAGAAAAGAATTTAAAGCAAAATATGTGCCTATCATAAACATTTATTCTCATGAAAATACCTATGGATGAAATGAAATGATGTCTAGGGTTTACTTCAAAATAAACGGTGGTGGCAGAGGGGGGAGATAGCAGATAAGGGATATAGAATAACACAAGCGTCTGGGACTGGACTTCCCTGGTGGCGCAGTGGTTAAGAATCCGCCTGCCAATGCAGGGGCCACGGGTTCGAGCCCTGGTCCGGGAAGATCCCACATGCCAAGGAGCAACTAAGCCCGTGTGCCACAACTACTGAGCCTGCGCTCTAGAGCCCGCGAGCCACAACTACTGAGCCCGCACGCCACAACTACTGAAGCCCGCACACGTAGAGCCCGTGCTCTTCAGCAAGAGAAGCCACCGCAACGAGAAGCCCGCGCACCACAACGAAGGGTAGCCCCTGCTCACCGCAACTAGAGAAAGCCTGCACGCAGCAACGAAGACCCAACACAGCCATAAATAAATATATATTTTTTTAAAAAGTGTCTGTGATAATCACTGAGGTGTTGGCTGGCAGATACATGGGAATCAACGACACTATTCTCTCTTCTTTGATGTCTGTTTGATACTTCCCCAGATAAAATTTATTCTGACAACATTCTTTGGTATCCTGGATAAATTCAGAGAGGAGAGAAGACAAGATAACCTGGCCGGTCAGTGGGAGAGGACAGGCTACTGGGATTGTAAGTGATCCGAGAGGTATTTTCCTCCAAGTAGGCAAAAGTTCAATGGGCACTAGGACTTTTATAAACTTGAAAGGGAGCAATAAGGTCTACAGCCTTGAGAATGGCCCCATGGCCTGTTCTTCCCAAGGCTATCATATATTCATCAAATAACAGATATATAACAAATTGGGAAAGAAGCAGACGCGGCAATTATACAATGGAGAGTCCAGGAAGGGTAAATATTGCTAATACTCTGTCACAAATGTTTTCCTTACATTCATCCTAAATAAACTAGCTTTCATATCCTCCTCTGTCAAACTTGTGGCTGGAAAATCATAAGCTTACCTTTACCTGTCATCACAGAAGTAGTTAAGAAGTCTTTAAAACTACGTAAAGCCACGGGCTAGTGATATCCCACAACTTAATACAGATAACTTATTATTTTAGCTCTGTGCCTGTTTTAGAGTTGTTTTAACTGAACAAATTCATGACTGAAGGCAGGCCTAATCTACGCCTCCTATTTAAACTACAGGAATGTAATGAAAATAGAAAGTATAGAGATTATCTACTTATAGACTACAGAAAACACTCAGAGTATAAATGTATCAATTGTTCTCTATCAAAATTTAACACACCTATTGTTCTCTATCACATTACTCAACACCTTCTTTTGCCGGATTGGCTTGTTTTACAGCACTCTGTCCTGTGACACAGCTGGCATTACTCAGCATTGTTGGTGCTACACCCGCCCTGCTCACATGAGAAGTTAAGGCAACTAAGATAAGAAACATAAGATCAGGCTACAGAAAGTCAGATGAAAAGGTAATCATATACCTATTTCTTGATTTTCATGAGTTGTGTCTCTAAAATACAGGCTTATTAAATATAGGATAATTGCAACACGATGGTCACATCTGCCTTGCTAACTCTACCATCTGAATGGAAAGAAATAAAATTAACTTATTATCTAAGACATTAAGATAAATAAAAAGTCATTTCTCTAAAAACTTAAATGGTATTTTGAGGATTCAATTTAAATGTAGATTTCTCTAACTTCTGATGAATTAACAAATTTCAACTAAATAATTACGCTACCCACTGAAGGTCCTGCCATCCAAGGTCAACATTCTGCTGTGGCTCAAACCTTCCAGGTGGGAAAAGACTGTCTTTCCTTAGCTGATGATACAGAAGACCAAGCTGAAGAAAGCCCGTAAGAACATGAAAACAGGATTACAAATTGGCACGACCTTCCTAGAAACACAATCTGCCTGTGGCTGCACGCACGGCACTTTGTGACCGGCTTATTTGCATGCAGGAACCACTCTGGCGTAGCAGCAGAGGGCCTATAGTCAGAGACTCCTGGAGATCGTGCAAAGAAAAAGACTAGAGGTGAGGTGATTCGTCCAAGATCATATAACCAGCTGGTGGTAAAGACCCTTTCCATTTCATCACACATAAAGAGAAAATTATGTTAAAGGAAAAAGGTTTTCTTTGTATTAGTAAATAACTAAAATTCCAGCTGAAAGATACTCAGCTATCCAAATTAGTGTTCTATATAAACCACACATCCCAATCTTGGCAACATTTCAAAATAAAAATAACCTTTCACTCATTTGTGCAACAAGTATTTACTGAATACCTACCATATACCAGGATTCTGGCAAAGTTCTAGGAATAAAAAAAAGTCAGTGCCCCAATACCTTCCACTGGGAAGACAGGCATTATATAATCCTACCCCTGCAGAATTATAAATTATACTAAGTACAGTGATGGAGTTCCAACAGACTGCAACACGAGGACCTAATCTAAAATCGTTTGTGGGGGAAGGCGGTGGTTAGAATAGGCCTGCCTGCCTGCAGAAGTGACCTTTAAGTTGCAACCTGAAGAATAAACAGGAAGTTAGCCAAATTAAGAGTGCAGGTAAAAGTGTTCCAGACAACATCCACATACCCTATGACCAGAAATTCCATTCCTAACAAAATATCCAACAGAAATATGTATGTATGTGCACCCGAAGACATGTGAAAGGATATTCTTACTAGTGTCATTTATAATAGGAAAAATTGGAAATAAAGCAAATGTCAACAGAACAGTGGAATATTCATCCAATGGAATACTACATAGCAATGAAAATGAATAAACTACTGCTATACGCTACAACATGCATGATCTCCCATATTTAACACTGAATGAAGAAGCTGGGCACAACAGAATACATATTGAACGATTCCATTTATGTTAAGTTGAAAACCAGATAAAAATAATCTATGAGGTAAGAAGTCAGAAGAGTGATTATTTTTGCAGACCATGATGGAGATAAATAATTGGAAAAGAACATGAGAGAACCTTCTGGAGAGCCAGCAAAAATGTTCTGTTCTCGACCTGGTAGTGGTAACATGAATATGTTCACTCTGTAATAAGTCATCAAGTCGAACATTTATCGTTTATGTATTTTTCCACGTGTGCGAACAAGTTTATCTTTAAACATAAAATCCTGAGCAGAAGGAACAGCTTTTGTGAAGACCCTGAGACCAGAAAGAATTTGATACATTCAGAACTAAAAAAAAAAAAAAGGGCCAATGTGGCTGGAACACAGAAACCAACAGACAGTAAGTACTGTGTAAGACTGAAGAGGGAGACGGACTCGATTTTATTGCAGGTCATTTTAAAGAGTTTGGATTTTAAGTTCAGTGACCAACCACTGAAGGGTATTAAGCAGGGGAATAATAAGATCTAAACTGTGTATTTAAGAACACTGGAGAGTGGGTAGGGGGAGTGGAAGCAGGGAGACCATTTAAGGAGGCTATTATAATGGTCCATGAAAGAGACTGCAGTGGCTTGACTGGTGTAGAACCAGCTGAAACGGTGAACTGCGTGGATTCTCAATGAAATCAGGAGGTTGAGTTGACCGTACTTGGTAATGGAGCAAATGTGTGAATTCACGTGAGAGAGAAGGAGGTGTAGAGGGTGATCCTTAAGTTCTGGTTTAAGCAGCTAGGTGGATGGAGAGCAATCCCCTGAGATAAGGAAGACTGAAGGAGAGCAGATTTGAAGGAATGCAGTGGTCAAGGTGACCATCGACCCAGTACCTGTGCCCACCCTCCCTTACTATGTAGCCATGGTACAGGTGGGGTTTTATGGGAACTCAAACAATCATAGAAATTTCTACCTTCTTTTGTCAATCACCTGCCCAACCAAGGCAGCACCTGATATCCCTGCAGCCACAGTAGCTGGTTCAGGAATGGACACAAAACTCAAACAAGGGGGAGGGCATTTTCATTTTGTAGGTTCTAACCCATTTTCTCAGTCTGAAAAAAAATTGGATCTCAACTGTGCCATTCAAAATAAATAATTATTCTACCCAGCTCTGTATCAGTCCCACACAGCTTTGCAACACCTACAAATCTGATAACGACCTTTCTACCCCATTCTCCAAGAAAATAATCAAATTGTGAAACAAGATAGGCCAAAGTCATATCCCCAACATTGACCAAGACAGACCACTAACGAGCACTAATGTACAACCAGCTAGGAATTTACTTAATAATAAGATTCAGGACTTCCCTGATGGTCCAGTGGTTAAGACTCCGCGCTCCCAACACAGGGGTCCTGGGTTCAATCCCTAGTCAGGGAACTAGATCCCACATGCATGCCGCAAGGAAGAGCCCGTGTGCCGCAACTAAGACTCGGCACGGCCAAATAAATAAATAAATGAATAAATTTTTTTTTTTTTTTTTTTTCGGTACG
>RJWK010059274.1:0-13643 GCA_004363435.1 Platanista minor
GGCCTCTCCTGTTGCGGAGCACAGGCTCCGGATGCGCAGGCTCAGCGGCCATGGCTCTCGGGCCCAGCCGCTCTGCGGCACGTGGGATCTTCCCGGACCAGGGCATGAACCCGCGTCCCCTGCATGGGCAGGCGGACTCTCAACCACTGCGCCACCAGGGAAGCCCTCCCCGTTTGTTCTTACTGTGGTCTCCCTAAGTGACTTATGTGTCCCACTCTATCTGACCAGCTTCAGTTCCCTCCTGTGGCTGGTTTTGTGATAGCTGCATCACGAATCATTCTCACCTCACGACAATCTCTGATAGGGCATCTGGCTACTTAATTTACTTCAGGGTCTGTGAATGACTTAAGCAGAAAAGGGAGGGCGCCACAAACAGCTGGACTGTTCTGACAAGAGAACAAAATTCTTACCAGCCCTTTGGACGGTGGGCCCCAGAGCTGTCCAGGGAGAAGCCATTTCCCTGAGCGCCAGCCTGCAGGCTGCTCTTTGCACTGTTGGTTTCATTTCCCTGCTTATTTATTATTCCCAACGTCAAAACACTGGACCACATCTGTGCTTTTCCCTTCGGTTCCTTTCTGTCTACCTTCCGTCTCATTTTCAATTCTCTACACTTGTTTTCTTTCTTTCTTTTTCTTTCTCTCTCAAATTATTAATAAGTTTGGGAGTTTTCCTATCATTTCTCTCCTTCTCTTGTTTTTTCTTACTGAGTGTATACCTTATTTTTCCTCTTTCCTCTCCTCGTAGACTCATCTTTCTTTTCATTTTTTTAATATCTTTGATTAGAGTGACCTTCCTGACCTGCCCAGGACTGTGAGGGCCTGAGGGGGTTTCTCAGGATGTGGGACTTTTAGTGCTAACTGGGGTGGTTGGTCACCCTGGCTTTTGACTGTTATCCCTGGCTTTCCATCCTTCCCTCCCTCCCTCCCTCCCGAACCCCTCTGCCCTGCCTTTATTATCTTGGTGTTTCATCCATTCATGTTTGCCTCATAATAGAAAAGGGGGAAAGTAAAGAAAAGGATGAATTAGACAGAGATACATTATGCTTACATTATGGAAGAAACTGTACCAGAAAGCTTCGGAACTTTTTCTCGTTCCTTCTGAGGTTGTTAAAACTCTGCAAAGTGCGTGAGTTCAAAAAGGTATGGATGCTTGGTTCTTTCACTTTCTCTGAAACCCTACTTGCCAAGTGACCCAAACCATGGACGGAACAGGATAACCTCTGAAACATGACTGATGTTCCATTGAATTTGTTTCCTATAGTTTTGCTTTGGCTTTTGTTGGATTATGTTTGTGTGCTACTCACTTCAGAGTCGTGGAGCTATCCTAACTTTTGGAAGGCAAGACTCTTTCTTGCTGATTATGAATCACGGTCTTATGTTTTGATTACTTGTGAAGTTTTTTTTTTAGAGTTATTTCAGGACTTTTGCCCTGTGGTTTGGCAAGAGGAATAACAGTAACACAGGATTTGGCATTTTCAGACTATTGGAACTAGTTCCCTAAATGGAATCCTGTACCATCCTGATCATGAAAGTAGGCTGAGGAAATGAAGTTTTAGCTGTTTCATTTTACCTCTTTCTTTCTGCTTGTATTAAAATGGATGAAAGAACTGTTTGTTCTATCTTAGCCCACCCTCTGCTGTGATTTATTGTCATTCAGTTAACAGGTAAACGTTAATCTTTTTTGACTTACTTTTGACAACTGACAGCCTATCAGTTTCTGTGTAAAAGTTGCCTAAAAATCTTTATTTTCTCAAATGTACACAAATAAGACTATATAGATATATAAGGCTATATATCTTAGGCTTGCCTGTATTAATATATAAACAATCCATAGCTAGATAGACTGTTTATATAGCTAGGTAAAAATGATAATAATACATAACTAAATAAACAGTTTAGCATTATCGGTACAACTTTATCAACTTTAGAATTGGAAATAGAACCTGAAATATGTGTTCTAGTAGAAACTTATCCCTGTTGTCACATCCAGGTAAGCATGTGCTGGTGTTAATACCTAGGAAACAAATAAATAAAGATCCATTGAGAAATGATATGATAATCCTGCGATGACTTTGCTTAATTATGGGTTAGTAATTACCTTGAAGGAAGTACATATGCATCACTGCCAACCTGGTGCTACTGGCCAAGAAATGGCATGTCTCTTAATACTCAAGAAAGTTGTATATCTTTTTTATGATGTTTTAAATGTATAGAGGGAACTTAAATCTGTTTATTAAATTTGGCAGGTTTGCGTTTTTAATAGAATAATGATGTATTGAGCCAAAATCCAGCAAGAGTTCTGTGTATTCACAGAGGCTATTCAGTAACTCTTCATTGACTTCTGAGTAGGAGAAAAGTTAGCGTGTCTATGGTGAGAAAAGGACAAAATGACCCATTGAGCAAGAGAATGGGATTCAAGAAATTTTTCTTCAAGTCCCTAAATGAAAGCAGCTGTGAGGCCTTCAAATATGTGTGAAATGAAATAACACACACACACACACACACACACACACAGTTTTTATGTTTCTATTTGGAAATACCATGAACTTTGAGTATAACTCTGAATTCAGACCATTGGAATTATTTTGATCCCTTTACGAAAATAATACCTGCCCTGTCCCCAGAGTTGAGTGGTTTTTTTTGTTGTTGTTGTTGATTTGTTTGTAAAGCCATCCGAAGAATGATAAATCAAACATAAGTTAAATGGTAATGTATAAATAGCAGTGTTTTAACTTTTGTTAAGTCATTATGGCATGGTTGTTTACTGTATTCACTATATGAGTATTCTTAAGCCTACTTTATAAAACCTGGGAAATATTTTTATTGTCTTTAAGTATGGTTACGTTTTATAACTCTCTCCCTTCCAATAGCCCATTAATCATTTCTTGAATAGTTATAGTGATCATTTGATCATTATTCCTCTTCCCCCAACAATATAGAAATCCTAAATTTCTTTTTTTTTTTTAATAAATTTATTTTATTTTATTTTTGGCTGTGTTGGATCTTTGTTGCTGAGCGTGGGCTTTTCTCTAGTAGTGGCGGGCAGGGGCTACTCTTCGTTGCGGTGCACGGGCTTCTCATTGCAGTGGCTTCTCTTGTTGCGGAGCATGGGCTCTAGGCATGCGGGCTTCAGTAGTTGTGGCACACGGGCTCTAGAGCGCAGGCTCAGTAGTTGTGGCACACGGGCTTATTTGCTCCGCGGCTTGTGGGATCTTCCCGGACCAGGGCTCAAACCCGTGTCCCCTGCATTGGCAGGCAGATTCTTAACCACTGCACCACCAGGGAAGCCCTCTTTTTTTTTTTTTTTTTTGAAGTGTGGAGAATATTTGGCGTCTAGAGATCCTGTGGTTAAAACAAATCTTATCTCAGAACTATTACATGAAGTTTATATTAAAAATTTTGCATACTAGATCACCATATAAAATGTTTGTTGACATACTAGTAAGTCTTTATAAAAAAGTGAACCTATTATTCTTTGATAATGGGTTATTTATGGAATTGATTTTTACTTTATTTTTCACTTCATTTTTGTTTTGTAAATGATATTTTCTTTAAATTAAAAAAAATTCTCTAAATTGATTTATAGCAGGACTGATCTATACTATTTGAACACTGACCTGTAAGTTTTATCAGTATAGATGGTGATTGTGTTGGTTGCATAAATAACCATGATCTTTAATAATTACAGATCTTCCTTGGCTGTTCAGCTTTAATGTGAAGTTTTATCCTCCTGATCCTTCTCAGTTGACTGAAGATATCACCAGGTACTTTACATTTATACTAAAAATGATTTTTTTTTTTTTTTTGCGGTACATGGGCCTCTCACTGTTGTGGCCTCTCCCATTGCGGAGCGCAGGCTCAGCGGCCATGGCTTACGGGCCCAGCCGCTCCGCAGCATCTGGGATCTTCCCGGACTGGGGCATAAACCCGCGTCCCCTGCATCGGTAGGCGAACTCTCAACCAATGCGCCACCAGGGAAACCCTAAAAATGATTCTTTACTTCCAGCTCTCACTTATTTCAGTGCCTTGTGGGGGAATGGTGGTAATTTTAGGATTAAAACCAAAACATTTTTTGTTAAGCTGAGTTTTAGAAGTTTCCTTGGAAGGGGATATTCCACAATAGTTTGAAATGTTTCTAATTTTGGAAATTTTATTCACTTTTCTTTAACTTCCCATTTATATTTGAGTAATGGAATATTTTTTTTTTAACATCTTTATTGGAGTATAATTGCTTTACAATGGTGTTAGTTTCTGCTTTATAACAAAGTGAATCAATTATACATATACATATGTTCCCATATCTCCTCCCTCTTGCGTCTCCCTCCTCCCACCCTCCCCATCCCACCCACCCAGGTGATCACAAAGCACTGAGCTGATCTCCCTGTGCTATGTGGCTGCTTCCCACTAGCTATCTATTTTACTTTTGGTAGTGTACATATGTCCATGCCACTCTCTCACTTTATCACAGCTTACCCTTCCCCCTCCCCATATCCTTAAGTCCATTCTCTAGTAGGTCTGTGTCTTTATTCCTGTCCTGCCCCCAGGCCCTTCACGACCCTTCTTTTTTTTTTTAGATTCCATATATATGTGTTAGCATACAGTATTTGTCTTTCTCTTTCTGACTTACTTCACTCTGTATGACAGACTCTAGGTCCATCCACCTCATTACGAATATCTCCATTTCGTTTCTTTTTATGGCTGAGTAATATTCGAGTAATGGAATATTTTTTAAAAAATGCAGCACGGACTTCCCTGGTGGTCCAGTGGTTAAGACTCCGCACTCCCAATTCAGGGGACCCGGGTTCTGTCCCTGGTCAGGGAACTAGATCCCGCATGCCACAACTAAGACCCGGCACAGCCAAATAAATAAATAAATATTAAAGAAAAAATTGCAGCAACTTTGCTTCCTATGTTATACTTTCAAAAATCACTGGTATTTAATATTTCAGATTTTAATACTAAGATAGTTTTTATTGTGTAACCCATGTGTGCCTGTGTACTAATCTCAACTTACAAATGTTATATAAAGGTAAAAAAATGAACAACTTTTTAAAAGTTAATTTTTGTAAGTCTCTTGAACTGTAATTTTCACACACACACACACACACACACGCACACACGCGTGCACCTGCTCCCCAGGATAAAAAACTAAGAAGGTAGGCTTTCTTATGTAAGAGTCAGTAGCTATTTCGTTTCCATCTTCTCTGAGATTATCTGGACAATACAGACACATGCTTAAATTGCAAATAAAAGTTTCAGTTTAGGAGCAAGAGAGCATTTCCTGATTTTCAGAGTGACTAAGTGTTTGAATGGGAACAAGGAACATTTAGAGTCTGCGAGTACCTTGATATCTTAGCCCTATTTAGCTGGGTATCAGCGATTAGAATTCTTAGCTTTGGTAAGAGTAGGTCTGTAGAGTGATTTGTATATATTTTTAAAAGATTATTTACCTGGCCAAGGAAAACTGCATCCTGTATATATACTTTTGGAAAATTAGAGGGTGTTAGCTAAAGACTCTGTTTTTGATTCCGATGGTTCCTGTGTCCTTGACGTTTTCTGCTAGGACAGTTTTGTCATCAGATGTGAAGTTGGGCAGATATTTAAGCAAGTGCGTGATAGCCATGTGAGCTAGGAATAATGGAGATGTTTTTCCAAGATTGGATAAATGACAGGCCTTTCCCTGCCCCCCCCCCCCCCTTTACTGGTTATTGCTGAATAAGGATTTACTGATACTAATTAAGTTTTGATTGAATTAGCTTCAGCTAGTAAATAATAAATAGCAGCTTTTGTAACTACGCAGTGAGCTGCTTATAAGGAGCATGAAACTTGACAGGTTGCCGTGCGTAGAATACAGAGCCTCACTGCGGTAGGGCCTTGGAACAGTACACATAACTGGGGCTTTGTGACCCAGCACCCTCCTTGTACATACATTCCTCCTTGCAGTGATTCGTGTGGGGATAATAATCCTTTGGTGATTGCAACTTTATAGCATCGGTAAAGTGCTTTGGTTTTCTTTTTAGAGGAACCTTGAACAGTCTCCCTGCGTGTTTGGGGAAGAATGAAATAGTAGTCTCGTGAGCTAACTAAAAGCCTGAGACCAGCCTGTAGCTTTACAGCCTAAATATTACTATTGAAATCTTCACTGTGACTTGAATGAACATCTAGAAGGTGGGATAGGCTTCTGAGGAGGGCAAGAACACAGTTCAGAATTATGTCTGAAGAATGATCTGTCCTGCCGTATGAAGGAGATGGACTTGGGAAACTCAGGAGGCTGTTGCGGCTTTTGTTGGAATTTTTCTGGCCTTAGCCGTAGGCTTTAAAAACAGAAGAAAGGGTCAATGTGAAAAGTAGACATACTAATATAAGGAGGAGCAACAAGATTTTAGTAATAGATGGAATCTTTGTGTTTAGGTCTTAACAGTGCTGTAAAATGTGGAGAACTAGTGATATTCTTGATTAGACCTAGAGAATTTGAGGATAACGTGGAATCGTAGTTTAAAATTTAGTTTGCTAAAATAAAGCAGTGATGCTCATGTTGTTCTAGGGGTCAAGGAAACACATAATTCTCCTTGGAAAGAGAGCTACTGCAGTGCTTAAAAATACTCAGACTGTAGTGTTAGTGAGATGAGTTTCATTCTTAGAAAATTATGGAGCCCTTGTCCTGTGGCAAGTACTTTGCTAATAACTGGGCTTATGATGATGATAAACAGAATCCCTGCCCTGCCTGACAGGAGATTTGGGTGGTAATACAGATGTAACTGGGGGATGGCTGATGCCATGTTCTGGGACATGCTCTCTGACACAACAGCAAGAGCCCTGGACCACAGGCAGCGTGCCCCTTTGAACATGGCGGGGGTAGAGGCAAAAGGAGGGTGGAGCCATGACACCCCCGCCAGGCAAAAGCATCCACAGGAAGAAGCCACCAGCCCATAGGAATGGCAGTCTCTTCAAGAATGAGGGAGGGCGCTGCCATTTTCTTGTGAGGAGTCAGTGGTAACCTTAGCAAGTGGTTCAATTCAAGAGTAGAAATTAGGTTTTCAAATGTTAACAAAAGAAGTTGATGGGGGACCGCCCCCAACCCTCATAAAATATAAGTCACGTGTTTCTGCATGTTATTTAGTAAAAGCCAGAATCTTTTATAACTGTGTAATAATCTACTTGGAACACTGAATGATTGTTATTATAACTAATAATAACATTATTATGATTATGGCTACTAGTTATCGATTGCCAGGTACTGTGCAATGTCTTTTATTTATATTATCTAATATTTTATCCTCATCTTTAAAGGGAAATAGAGTTCTTCCCATTTTACAGGTGGGAAGTTAGACTTAGGCAAGTAAATTAGCTTGCTCAAGGTCACATGGTCAGCTCTGCCAGGCTCTGAAGCCCATGATTTTTCTACTGTAAACTGAATTAGCTGCCTCTTTAGATGGGGTAAATGGGCAAGTAAGGGCTTCCAAGTAGAGTCTGACTTATGATTGTTGTTAAAGGGTCTCAGGAAAAGAAATTAGTATGAAAAGCGTAGAGAGGATAAAGGGTGGGTGACCTTAGCTTTTCACGTAAATCCTGAAGAACTGTAGCTATTTCTTAAATTTTATTAGTCTTTATAACTTTTGAAGAGCATTCTAATTTTGATTACCATTTTAAATCCAAGGAGACTGTCTTAAGTGATTAGAATTTCACCTGCAGTCACAAAACTCTTTTTTTGTAATAGTGAAAATACACTGTTGCCTAAATAGCAATTCAATTTCTACTCTATTACTTTGCCCTCTAGATGCATTTTTTATAAATAAGTCACAAGTTTAGGAGTCCATGGAGGAAGGTGGGCTTCTTATTACAAAACACTTTTTTTGTTCTGCATTTGAAGAATGCCTATATTATATATTTGTTTCAGAGGAACATCAGAATCATATTTATGAGTGCTACAATCTTAACTAACTGTTCTCCCACCCTTTTGTCCCCTGTTCCTCACAGATACTTCTTGTGCCTTCAGCTCCGGGAGGACATTGCCTCAGGCCGCTTGCCCTGCTCTTTTGTGACGCATGCCCTCCTGGGATCGTACACACTGCAGGCTGAACTTGGGGACTATGACCCAGAAGAACATGGCAGTCATGACCTCAGTGACTTCCAGTTTGCCCCTACACAGACGAAGGAACTGGAAGAGAAAGTGGCAGAGCTGCATAAGACCCACAGGTCTGTAGACTGACTTACTGGAGAGAGTGACCGTGGTGGGTTTAAATGGCTTCCCTTATAGCATTTGCTGGACGTTTGAGCATAGTTGCTGGGATTATTCAGTTTGCCTTTGTGGAGCTTCACCTAGTGCTAGTCAAGATAACTTGGAGTCATTGAGACAGCCTTCCATTGTCTTTATGACTGTAATATGAGGAACTGTGCTCATGAGACTAAATGTTTTCATTTATTAAAAAAATTTTCTGGGCTTCCCTGGTGGCGCAGTGGTTGAGAGTCCGCCTGCCGATGCAGGGGACGTGGGTTTGTGCCCCGGTCCGGGAAGATCCCACATGCCGTGGAGCGGCTGGGCCCGTGAGCCACGGCCGCTGAGCCTGCGCGTCCGGAGCCTGTGCTCCGCAGCGGGAGAGACCACAACAGTGAGAGGCCCGCGTACCGCAAAAAACAAACAAACAAAAATTTACTTTTCCCCATGACACCTCCTGTGCCCTACTCCCAGTCCTCTCCCTTTGTACACACGCGTGCAGACACATACACATATACACACCTGAAACAAACATACCCACGTACTTGTTTGGCATTGATTATACATTTCTTCTGCCTTTTAATTATTTTTATTACCATATTTGATAAGAAAACCAGGGAGATAATGAGGCATCAGGATTTGAGTCAGAAATTCGAGTGGTAATGGGTGTTAAGGGTAGTAAATCTACAGGTGGTTTCTCTATGCACAGAAGATGACTTTTGGTTTAACTGAGGGTTATTAATTACTTAAATACCATGTTACACTTTGAGAACTTTTATATCTGTGAAAACAAATGGTTCTCTTAAGCATGAGTTTTAAAAACTCCCAGCTACGAAATTCTAACTTTGTCCCATATGGCACAATTGAAGTTTTCAAAAATTTTGACTGAAATGATTTGAAAGGAACTTTCGGAGATTAGAGGTTTTTAAACAGACTACCTTCACTGACTTTTCTTTAAAAAAAAAAAAAAAATGCAGTATTTGACTTTAAATATTTCCTTATTAACTTCATTCCAAGTCTGTTCAGTAGACATATATTATATAATTTGAAATTGAAATATCAGGTGCTGAAATGCCATGGGGAATATGAAAATTAACGGGACCCTGCTTTCTAGGAGCTTAAGATTTGTTTAGTTGGGACACATCAGGTGTAAAATCAAGCACAAGTACTTCTGATCTTTAGTATCGTCAGTCATAGTGAAATAAAATTAAGGAGAGAATTTGTCTCTTTCAGAAAGATGAAATGACTTTCTATTTTTTTATTCTTTTATTTTTAAAGTTAATTTATGTTGTACCCACTATTGCTGGGGCTTTTTCTGTAGTGGAAAAAACCGAAAGCAACTTTCTAAGATAAAACGGGTAAGGGTGGAGGGACACATCCTTGCAATGAGTAGGTTCCTATTGGAGGATCTTAAGAGAAAAATGCTGGAGGTTGAGAGTTGAGCCCTTCTTCCCTGATTCCTCCTTGTCTGCACATTTAGCTGAGCTACTCCCTCCACCCCAAACTCTCCAAGCTCATGCACCCCTTTCTCTAGTTTGGTTACATTTGCTTTGCATCCACCAGTAAGATAACATTGTTTCTTTTGATTCTTAGGGGTTTATCTCCAGCACAAGCTGATTCTCAGTTCTTAGAAAATGCCAAGAGGCTTTCCATGTATGGAGTCGACCTGCATCATGCCAAGGTACTGTGTGTGGAACGGAGAGAGGACCTCTTTCCAGTCTGTTGACTGAAGTTTTGAGAGGGCTCCAGTTGTAGACTAGCCTAGTTCACTTTCAGAAAAAGATCCTCACCCTCACCCAAGGGACTCTATTTCTTTGGGGTTTCTAATTGGGGGGTTTATGGCTGTGGGGAGGGATCATGGATTCTCCCTCTTATTCTTTCTTCTTTTCCCAGTCTTTTAAGTTGATACCCTTTCATATATACTTACGGTTAGACTCACCGTATCAGCCTTCTTTACTCCTCGTCCTACCTTTATTCTGTCCCAGCCTTTGCTCTTGCAAGTGCTGCCTCTGTCCCAGCCCCATCTCCCACCTGTGTCCTGGGAGAGGAGAGCAGCTCTTAGCCACCACGAAAGGGCAAGGCAGCATGGATGTGGCCACTTTCCGAAAAACTGCCGGTGAAGGAGCCCTAGAGTTGGGCTTTTCCCTACAGGTCTGTTGTACTTCTTGTAAGATAAACTATGCTGGCCCAGGCTCCAGGCAATTAGACCTTCTGTCCCATGCGAGCAGTGGGAAAAGAATGGAATCATGGAGGTAGCTGATAGGAGAGGCCGGGTTTGGTGAGGAAGATGCTAGTAACAAACATCACCTACTTCACGATCCTAGTTTGGATGATCAGGTAGTAGGGAGAGTCGAGGTGGGAGCAGTAGGTGGGGGGGAGTACAAGAGACAAGATGAAAGATGCATTTGGTTTTGAAAAATATGTTCAGAGTCGGCTCAACATGCAGAGGGAACATATTGTTGCCTGCTTTTAAAGGACCTGTCAGTCCCTTGGTGAAGTTTAGGAAGCCCAGGTTATATGATTCGAGAAATCCCTAGGAAAGCCTATCACCCAAAGGTATCTTCCTTCCCTTGGCCTCAGATTACTAATTCTTGCTTTTGTGTCATTAGTACTTCATATTTGCAAGGCACTCCTTTTTCCTCTGTGCCTTCCTTCTTTTTTTTTTTTTTTTTTTTTTTTTGCGGTACACGGGCCTCTCACCGTTGTGGCCGCTCCCGTTGCGGAGCAACAGGCTCCAGACGCGCAGGCTCAGCGGCCATGGCTCACGGGCCCCAGTCTGGGAAGATCCCACATGCCCCGGAGCAACTAGGCCTGTGAGCCACAACTACTGAGCCTACGTGTCTGGAGCCTGTGCTCCGCAACAGGGGAGGCCGCGATAGTGAGAGGCCCGTGTACCACGATGAAGAGTGGCCCCTGCTTGCCACAACTAGAGAAAGCCCTAGCACAGAAACGAAGACCCAACACAGCAAAAATAAATTAATTAATTAATAAAACTCCTACCCCCAACATCTTAAAAAAAAAAAAAAAAATCTCTGAGCAGTTGAACTCACATTTTAAAAATGGGATTATACCATGAGTATTATTTCATAATTTTTTTTTTTAACTTGCTCTTATATAAACACTTCTCCATGTTAGTAAATAGTCTTTGGCAGCAACATTTTTAACTGCTAGGTGCTGTATACCCTTAATTTTTTTTTTTTTTTGGCGGTATGCGGGCCTCTTACTGTTGTGGCCTCTCCCGTTGCAGATCACAGGCTCCAGACGCGCAGGCTTAGCGGCCATGGCTCATGGGCCCAGCTGCTCCGTGGCATGTGGGATCTTCCCAGACCGGGGCACGAACCCGTGTCCCCTGCATTGGCAGGCGGACTCTCAACCACTGCGCCACCAGGGAAGCCCTACCCTTAATTTTTAAAAGTACTTTCACTTACACTATCTCATTTAAGGGTCGGATGTTTTTGTTTTTACAAAAACTACATAAAACAATACATATGGCTTGTTACACTATCTGGCTTGTTGCCTCAAGCCACATAGTGTAAAGCAGTCCCATCTGTGTGATGTCTGCAGATAAATCCTACTAGGAGGTAAAATAGATCTTCTCCACACTTGAGTGTCTTGTAGCTCATTTCTCTGTATGATGGGGACAGGCTGGGTCAGCAGGCAAACAGAAATAAGGGAGGGAGGACAGAGCAGATTTGGTATCAGAAAGATGCCCAGAGCGCATCTCTCCTCTAAATCCTGTTATTCTTGCCACACGTGAATCTTACATCTGCTGCTTTTTTTGATCATTAGTGAGAAAGCAGTCCTTAGGTAACAGTCCTGGAAGGTTTCAGGATTCTTGTTTTTGAAGTTGTATGTTAGAAAAGTAAAAAAGTTGCTGGTTTTGTTACAAGTGTAATTTCAGTTCTTGCTGTGTGGTTAGGAGTAGATCGCTTAAAAAAAATCAGAATAACACGCATTCATTCAACTTATCATCTGGTGGACTTCGATAATATCTGATGTGCAAGATATCTGTAGCTCATGGGAAAAAAATCTGTAGCAGTGTAAGAGAACTTTTCATGTAGTTTAAAGTTTTGTGCCTGTATACATTTTTCATTGCCCTGAGATCATATTTAAAATTTTTTTTTAAATTATTATTTTATCGTCAGAAGAGTCCTTAATGGCACACTTAGGTTAGGACAAGGTGAGGGTGTTGAATAAAAGGGCTCTTGACAAACAAAGATAGAAGGAAACCACAAGAGTTGAATGATGCCCATGAGCTGGTAACAGCAGCTCTCCTAACCGCTCTGGGTGGGGGGGCGGGGGGGAGGCAAAGAGAAGTTGCCAGAACCCAGGGGAGGGATCTGTGTGGAGAGGGCTGTCTTGAGAGGAGCTGCAACTGTCACGGATGTAGCCACCCTGATGCGACCGCACAGGGAAGGAGTCTGGGTATTAACGACCCTGCCCTCCTTGCCCTCCTCCCTGTCTCTGATCTTCAAGAACTTTCCATTGGCTGAAGTCAGTGGGAGTGGGACCCTGTTGATGTCCACAGGGGGTAGCTTCCTGAGGCAGTGGGCAAGGTGGAGAAGATGCTCCTTTTCTATTAGCTTATTTTTCTGACTCTGTTGCGGAATGGCAGCAGTCAAATATGGAGAACTAAGGCATGCTTTTTTTCCCTTTAACTTCTTTCCCTTTACCTGTAATTTCTATTCACACAAATACTGATAATTCTAAAACAGTATGTGGAACAATCAAACCTCAGCTGATTTACTTGGATCCAGATTGTGTTTATTTTTCAGTCAGATAAAATAGCTTCAATGTCCTGTTGAAAGATTGCCTCACACTAGAGATAGCTTTGTATAATGTTTCAAGTGAGGGTTGCCTCCTTATTTGTGCAGAGAACTTGCTGTCTTGGGCAATCTTCCGGCCTGCTTGCTCCCTGTGTCCGTGGCCAGTGATACTTTGGGCAAACACGTCATTTGTGTCTGGTGCCAAATTGCTTAGGCACCTGTGCCTGCTTCACTCTGGCTTTTTACTCTGTTCCTAGAGAGAACAGTGGCTGTCAGGATATGGGTGAATAAAGCACCTTTATAGATGAGATTTTTAAACCTGCTCAGATGGTCTAAAGTAATTTTTTTTTTTTGCGGTACGCGCGCGGGCCTCTCACTGCTGTGGCCTCTCCCGTTGCGGAGCACAGGCTCCGGACCCGCAGGCCCAGCGGCCATGGCTCACGGGCCCAGCCGGTCCGCGGCATGAACCCGTGTCCCCTGCATCGGCAGGCGGACTCTCAACCACTGCGCCAGGAGGGAAGCCCCGATCTAATGTAACTTTATTTGTATATATGAGTTGTTCACATATCACAGCAGTGAATGCCATTGGCATCAGTTGCCTAGTACTGTATTTCTATTTTTAAAAAACCGAAATAAATTGCGTTAAATTGTTCTCAGTAACAA
>RJWK010059275.1:0-13642 GCA_004363435.1 Platanista minor
AAAATAAATACCGTATGCTAACACGTATATATGCAATCTAAAAAAAAAGGTTCCGAAGAACCTCTGGGCAGGACAGGAATAAAGATGCAGACGTAGAGAATGGACTTGAGGACACGGGGAGGGGGAAGAGTAAGCTGGCATAAAGTGAGAGAGTGGCATGCACTTATATATAATACCAAATGTAAAATAGATAGCTTGGGAAGCAGCCGCATAGCACAGAGAGATCATCTTGTGCTTTGTGACCACCTAGAGGGGTGGGATAGGGAGGGAGGGTGGGAGACGCAAGAAGAAGGAGATATGGAGATATATGTATAGCTGAATCACTTTGTTATAAAGCAGAAATTAACACACCATTATAAAGTAATTATACTCCAATAAAGATGTTAAAAAGAATATTTGCACAACTTAGTGAACGAACTTGGGTTCTTTAAGATATATATAGAATATGAAACCAACAATTTGGTAATATATTTTTTAACAAACACACAGGGAACATTTATGAAAACGGATCACTTACTAAGCCATAATGCAAATTCCAACTACCTTCAAAAATTACTATCATAAGGACCAAATTTTTCTGACCACAATGAAATTTTTAAAATTGCATATGAATGGAAAACAAGGGTGTCCACATGCATATGCACACATATATACATTTCTAAATAATTCATGTGTAAAGAAGGAAGAACCCCTAGTGGAAACTACAGAATACTTAGAACTGAATGGCAATGAGACTTACAGGCATTAAATCTTATAGGACACAGGCAAGGTGATGCTTAAAGAAAATATTATAGATTTAAATACTTAGGATAGGAAAGTGGAAAGGGTGAAAGTTAATAAGAAAACCAATTAACAAGCCAGAAATTAAAAGAAGAAATACACCCATATAAGGTATAAGGAAGTAATTGTTTTGTTTTGTTTTGTTTTAAAGAGGAGTTAGTGAAAATAGAAACAAAGTTATTAACAAGAGTTTCACACACAGACAGTTTGGCCCACAGAGATGCTCTAAACTGACCACCCCACCTATGCATTCAGAGCTTCCAAATAAATGTTTAGGCTCTATCTCTCAGTCATTAACATACAACCAAGGATTGTCAGACATAAAAGGAAAGCCTCTAACATGAAAGGCAAATAAAGCTGAACAAATGGGGGAAGGCAAATGGAAAAACAATTTGCATAATGTGGAGATTACTCAGAAAGGAGACAGAAAAAGAAAAAAACTTCATGTGTTATGCGGCTGCTTCCCACTAGCAGCCGCACAGCACAGGGAGATCAGCTTGGTGGTTTGTGACCACCTTGAGGGGTGGGATAGGGAGGGTGGGAGGGAGGGAGAGACGCAAGAAGGAAGAGATATGGGAACATATGTATAACTGATTCACTTTGTTATAAAGTAGAAACTAACACACCATTGTAAAGCAATTATACTCCAATAAAGATTTAAAAAAAAAAAAACTTCAGAAAAAGTTATCATTAATATCCTCAAGAGATTTAAGGAAAGACAAGGCTTTAATGATGCAATAACAGAATGCTAGAATAAAAGAGATACATAGGGAACAAAATTGAACAAAATTGAAATATATAGGGAACAAAATTGATGGCAGAATTTTAAAAATCAAAAAGGGAAATAAATTAACCATAAAGTAAAAGGAGGGTAAGTTGAAAAAAGATCATCAAATTAGAGAATAATTTCACTGTGTCCAGCATCCAAAAAGAGAGAACAGATAAAATAAAGGAGGATATCATATGAAATAATTCAAGATTTATCAGAAGTGAAAGACATGATTTTCTAGGTTAAAAGTGTAGAGCAAAATGGATGATAATAAACCCACTCTACGGCGTATTATTGTAAACTTTCTGACCACTGAGGACAAAAATAGTTCCTTAAATGACAGAGGGGAAAAGCAGGTGACATAGATGAGATCAAGAACCACAGTGGCTTCAGATATTTCCACACCAATACAGAAAACTAGCAGAAAATGAGCAATGCCTTCAACATTATGAAGGAAAATATTTTCTAAATTAGATTTCTGTACGTACCCAATATCAATTAAATAGTAGAAAAAAAGTATAGATATTTCTAGAAATAGATAATCTAAAAATTTTCCCTGCTATATATATATACCCTTTCTCAGAAAGTTACCAAAGAGTGTGTTGCTTCAAAACTAGGAAGCAAAGCAAGAAAGAGAAATACAAGAAATGAAAGTTTAATGCAGAAGAAAGATGCAAGGTATCCCCAAGATAATACTCACACAAACTATCCAAATTTGATCATGTTTGAGATCTTTAGACAAGAAAAATTCAGGATCCCATAAAAACAGGCACCCTTCCTTCTAACATATACAAATGGGCATGATTAAAGTCAATGGGGAGACATCATTTGTCCTGATGAGATATGAAGGATGCTGGCGTAAAGATGAGTCTGAAAACTGAGACACAAAGTATATATTCCTAAAATGAGTGGATTTGCTAAACCTGGTGACTTTTATTTGAGCCAACAAATTAGCAAAAACTTTGATACCCACAGACTGAAACAAAATCTGAAACATATAAGAATTAATCCTATATATGCAAGTATAGTTGTATATGCATAGAATATCTCTGGAAAGATACATCTGATTGCCACTGGTAAGGGGAATTTGGTGAAAGGAATATGAGGAAAACTTATTTTCTACCACTTACCTTTTGTTTCTTTTGAATTTTATAACATATGTACATATAGAATAACCAAAATGAGTAAAATAAAATGTATTTCCTACACCATTTGATCCAATAATTTCACCTCCAGGCCTTTATCCCAATACATCTGCACATATGCAAACTGATATATGCACAAAGTTATTTGCTGCAGTTAAAGTTTTAGCAGTAAAACACTGGATATAATTTTATGTCCTCTAATTTTTTTAGAAAAATAGTAAAATAAATTATATATATCCATACAGGACTACACCACGCACCCACAAAAGAGATAGAAAAAAACTCATTATTTCCTGATATGGAAAGATCTCCAACAGATACTATTAAGTGCAAAATGTGAGGAGAACAGAAGCATGTATAGTATGCTACCATTTAAAAAATGTAAAATTATTTACTTATATATACTCATGTTTACTTATATATTTGTACCTTATCTAGAAGGCTAAATAAGAAATTAATAATATTAGTTATTAGAGGGTAGCAATGTCAGGAAAGCAAGAATGAGAGAGAGAGATTTTCCACTACATATCTTTCTCTACCTTCTGAATTTTAATCATGTAAATATATTACCATGTAAAAATGTGCAAAATAAAATTCAAACAGCAAGACAAAGAAGATATTAATAGAAAAATTAGTAATATTTGAAATAAAAAAGGGATACAACTACTGATACTGAAAAGAGGTAAACAATATAGATCGTTATCACTAATTTTGTGCCAATATGAGTTAAAATATAGAGAAAATTAACAAATTCCTGGATAAATATGTTATCAAAATTAGCTTAAAAAGAATATAAAAATAATTACCATAAATGACATTGGGCCAGTAATTTTTCAGTGTTTCACAAAGAAAACAATGGTCTCAAACTTTTTTATAGGTAAATTCTACCAAATATTTAAGAAACAGTAAGATATAAAGGAAAGGATTTTTATCTGTTTTGTTTTGCACTATATCTCCAATCTCTAGAGCGATTTTTGACCTATAGTAGACTTTCTGTTCACTTAATGGGATTGGTGTCAACTTAATTCTGAAAACAGACCTGAACAGTATATGCACACAATATCTCCCTAAACCTAGTAAACAGCATCTTACTAGAAACCTGGAAGAAACATCATCTCAATGGAGAACTGTTAGAATTATCTTCTGTAAAATTAGTAACAAGATAAGCTTTCCCAATAAAAGAACTTCTTATTCAGCACTGGAGGTGAACATAGCCAGAAAATAGTATTAATGAAAATAAAAGCTAAAAAGATTAGAATGATAGAAACAAAATTGTCATTATTCAGAGATGATATAATTATCTACATAGAAAACCCAAATGATTTTCCAGACTAATCACTAGCATTAATAAGAAAATTTGGCAGTAGCTAGACTAAAATTCATATAAAAATATTGTGCCTCTATATAATATCAATAAACAGAAAATATTTTAAATGTATTATTTTAAATACCATAAAATATATGAGGTACCTAGACATAAATATATTAAAACATGGGCAATATTTTCATGGAGAAAATATAAGCCTAAAGTGAAAGAATATATAGAGAACTATATAAATGGAAATTTATACCATATTCATAGATAAGGATACTCTCTATCATGAAAATATCAGTTGTCCTATATAATTACTTTATATATAAGTGGTCCAAATACACTAACTAAAAGACAGAAATGAACAGAGTGGAGTTAAGAAAAGAATTACCCAACTACATGCTGCCTATAGGAAATTCACTTTAAACAAAACAACACAGGTAGGTTGAAACTAACAAAATAGAAAAAGATATATCAGGCCAATGTTAATCAAAGTAAATTGGGTTAAAAGTAAAACAATGAAAAAAGATATGCATCACTCAGGATAAAATATTAAAAATAGTTATGCTACTATCAGAAAAGGGAACTTCAGAATAAGGGCTATTATCACAGGAGGGACATTTTTTAATGATAATAACTTCTTCAGGAAGACAGAACAATCCTAAACATGCATGTACCTAATAACAGCACTTCAAAATTCATGAGGTAATAACTGACAGAACTGAAAGGAGAAATACACAAACCCAAAATTAGAGTTGGAAACTTCCACACTGTATAATTAAGTTTTAAATAGTTTCTAAATATAAATAAAGAAACTGAGAGAAAACTGAAGAGAAATCTTTTATAAAAATGATTCAAGAGAAGCTGATAGATATGGAAGACAAAGGAGAGCCAACGTATACATAATTTGTGTTCATAATGAATAGAATGCACCAAATGGTCCAGAATAAATACTTTAAAAAATCCTTCATGAATAAGAAACACTTGAACCTGCACATTGACATTATACAGGGAGAAAAATATTGAGTTGTCTATAAGAGGATTAGAAACCACACTACCCCAGATACTTTCACAGCAGCAGTCAGTGCCAGAAGACAATGGAGAATAACTCGTGGCTTTTTACTTTGTATTAGTTTGTGAAGATTGATATAAAAAATTTTAAAAATATATCTTATTTATGGCTTTATGGGGAAAGAGAATGAAGTATAGAGGAACATGAATTATTCTGGGTATTAGAATTCTGGGATCCAGGTCCCAGATCTCCCCTTTACCCTCCATATCCTTGAGTAAGTTACTTCACTTGTCCTAACTCGAGGCGAAAACTATGTGGAAATCACAATCTCAAAGGCATGGTGATGCTCTGGCTGCCAAGACTGGCCCGGAGGGGCAGGTCGATGATTCTATACCCTATATCCGAAGAGAGTACTAAGATGAGTCATGATCCAAGAGAATGCTTGTATCAGGAAGAATCAGAGTATATTGAGTAAAGTAAATGTTCCAGGTGAGGTAGGAAAAGTACAGGCTATGACGGAATGACATTGTAAAGTGGCTAAGAGCACAGGGTTTGGGGTCAAACCTTTGTAGATTTGAATCTGAAGTCAGCTACCTTACTTGCTGTATGACCTTGGATAAATCACTTTCCTCACCTGTAAAATAAAGATAGTACTCCTCCTTTCACAGAATTAAGTTTTATATTGTTTGAGAGACACCCATATCAGTGTTTGGTACAGAGTTGATGCTTAATAAATTGTAAGTATCATTATTCAACATATTCTATGCTTCATCATATGTGAAACAGACTCCTGCTAAGTGCCCTGCCCTAGCTTGTATTGGCTCATAAGTTAACAGGGTTGAGCCTGCAGGGGAAAGGAATTCCTTATGCCCTGTAGGGAGCTAGGCAAGGCAGGAGTAAATTTAATGTCACTTAGCTTCAATTTTGTCATTTCTACAATAAAAGGATTTAACCAGACAATCTCTAAGGAACTTATAGCTGATAGCTCTAAAACTCTTTGATCTATGAAGCAAATCTAATGTGTATTCTATGTTTAAAATTGATATATTGTTAGGTCAGGTGGGAATTGCTAAAATCATATCATCTATTAATTTATATAAAGGGTTATGGTAAATGACCTTGGGTAAAGAATATAATCTAAAATGGTTTTTGTAACAGCAAATGGAGTGTAAAGATTTAATGGCTTACTCTTTGGACTGAGGACCTCTTAGATTCATATATTCTTACAGTTTAAAATAATCTTAGAAGCCAATTTGTCAAATCTTCCAACCATTGGAGGAAACCCTTCTACTGTATCCCTACAATTTTCACAACCTGGTTTGAATATATCTCATGACAGGGACCTCACTGCCTCACAAGATACCTTTTCCATTTTTGGAATTCTAATATTAAAGCATTCTTTTATGTTTATTTTGAAACCAAAACATTTTTAAGCCCCAAATTTTCCTTCTTGAGTACAATGGCCCCTCATATTTGAAGCAACTATCAAGCATCCCCTTATCTCTCTTCCACCCTATACAACCTTAATAACTTCAGTCATTCTCCATATAAGTTTCTGGACCCTGTAACATCCTGACTTCATTCTCTGGGGTCACTTTGTAGCTCAGTTAAAATGTAGTCCCTGAATTAAGTACAGTGCTCCAAAAATGGTGCAAGAGGGAACACTCACCCCCAGTAGGTGGCACATGATGTCCTTCTTAATTCCAAAGACTGACATTTGACTGACTTAAACAGACGTTTCTCCAAAGAAGACAAATAAATGGCCAACAGGTATATGGGAAAATGCTCATAGTCACTAATCATCAGGGAAATGCAAATCAAAACCACAATAAGACATTACTTCATACATAACAGGATGGCTATTACCAAAAAAAACAAAAGACAACAAGGGTTGGAAAGAATGTGGAGAAACTGGAAACTTTTTGTACTGCTGGTGGGAATGAAAAATGGTGCAGCTGCTTTGGTAAACAGTATGGAGGCTTCTCAAAAAATTAAAAATAGAACTATCATCTGATTCAGCAATCCCACTTCTGAGTATTTATCCAAAAGAATTGAAATCAGGATCTCAAATAGATAATAGCTTTCCTATACTCATTGCAGCATTACTCACAATCACCAAGATGCATAAATAATCTAAATGTCCATTGACAGATGAATGCATAAAGAAAATGTGGTATATACATACAGTTGAAACGTGGT
Source organism: Platanista minor (assembly GCA_004363435.1). NCBI lineage: Eukaryota > Metazoa > Chordata > Mammalia > Artiodactyla > Platanistidae > Platanista > Platanista minor. The sequence goes on from RJWK010059275.1 coordinate 7,218, forward strand.
GTATACATACATATTTAATTTTAAAGAATACAATTCTGCAATATGAGACAACACATATGAATCTGAGGACATTATGCTAAGTAAAATAAGGCAGTCACAGAACGACAAATACTGCATGATTCCATTATATGAGGTATCTAAAAGAGTCAAATTCAGAGAATCAAAGAGTGGAATGTGGCTAGGGAGAGGGAAATGGGGAGTTACTAAACAATGGGCATAAAGTTTCAGTTAAATAAGTTCTAAAGATAAATAAGTTCTAAAATATGCTGTATAACATTCTACTTATCATCAATAATGTACTTTACACTTAAAAATTTGTAAAGAGAGTAGATCTCATGTTTTGTTCTTACCACAATAAAATAATTTTTATGGAATTATACAAATAAAAAAATAGGATTTATGTTTGTGAAGCTCCACTTCATTGTTGGCTCTTATTATACTCATTACTTTGGTCATGGTGTCCTCATCTACAAAACAAGAGCCTAGGCTACAAGATCAGTTATATTGTTTTAATTTTATACAATGTTTAGGATTACCTCCCATTTACAGCTATTACAAAATATTGGCTATATTCCCCGTGTTGTATAATACACCCAACAATTGTTATATAATACACCCAACAGTTTGTACCTCCCACTCTCCCATCCCTACATTGCCCTCCAACCCCCCACTGGCAACCACTAGTTTGTTCTCTATATCTGTGAATTTGTTTCTTTTTTTTTTAAATTTACTAGTTTGTTATATTTTTTAGATTCCACATATAAGTGATAACGTACAGTATTTGTCTTTCTGTCTGACTTATTTCAATTAGGATAACGCCCTCCAAGTCCATCCATGTTGCTGTAAATGGCAAAATTTCATTCTTTTTATGGCCAAGTAGTATTCCAGTGTGTGTGTGTGTGTGTGTGTGTGTGTGTGTGTGTGTGTGTGTGTCTGTATCATATCTTCTTTATCTACTCATCTGTGAATGGACATCTAGGTTGCTTCCATGTCTTGGCAATTGTAAATAATGTTGCTATGAACATTGGGGTGCATGTACCTTTTTGAATTAGTGTTTTTGTTTTTTTCATACATATACCCAGGAGTGGAACTGCTGGGTCATATGGTAAGTTCTATTTGTAGTTTTATGAGAAACCTTCATGCTGTTTTCCACAGTGGTTGCACCAATTTACATTCCCACCAACAGTAATACAAAGGTTCCCTTTTCTCTTCATCCTCACCAATACTTGTCATTTGTGTTCTTTTTAATCATAGCCATTCTGACAGGTGTGAGGTGATATCTCATTGTGGTTTTGATTTGCATTTCCCTGATGATTAGTGATATTGAACATCTTTTCATGTGCCAGTTGGCCATCTGCATTTGCTCTTTGGAAAAATGTCTATTCATTTCTTATGTCTATTTTTTAACTGAGGTGTTTGTTTTTTTGATGTTGAATTGTATGAGCTGTTAGTATATGTTGGATGTCAGTCCTTTATTGGTCATATCAACTGCAATATTGGTCATATCATATCAATATTTTCTCCATTCATTTTTGTTTTGTTGACTATTTCCTTTGCTATGCAAAAGCTTTTAAGTTTAATTAGGTCTCTCCTGTTTATTTTGCTTTTATTTCCTTTACTTTAGGAGATGGATACAAAATTATATTGCTATGATTTATGTCAAAGACTGTTCTGCATATATATTCCTCTAGGAGTTTTATAGTATCAGTCTTACATTTAGGTCTTTAATCCATTTTGAGTTTATTTTTGTATATGGTGTTAGAGAATGTTCTAATTTCATTCTTTTACATGTAGCTGTCCAGTTTTCCCAGCACAGTCTTTCCTCCATTGTATATTCTTGCCTCCTTTGTCAAATATTAATTGACCATAAGTGCATGGGTTTATTTCTGCTCCATTGACCTATGTGTCATTTTTATGCCAGTACCATACTCTTTTGATGACTGTAGCTTTGTAGTATAGTCTGAAGTCAGGGAGTGTGATTCCTCCAGCTCTGTTCTTTCTCAAGACTGTTTAGCTATTCTTTTTTTTCAGTTGTATGAACACTTACTTCAAATTAAACCATATGTGGATCTCCAACAAGGAAACAGAACCAATAAAATTGTGCTGGTTGTACTCTGCCCATTTCATCCCTGCCTACTCAGTACCCCACCCTATTGCTCTCTGAGGGTAGCTATTAAAGCCTTGTCCAGAAAACCCTAGGAATCTATGGATACTTTGACCTCTCATTTTCCTTCAAGCCCTAAAATTCTAAAATTCTCAATAAAAACAAACAAACAAAAACCCCCACAGTTTTTCATATGAAATGTTGCCATGGCATGTAGCATAGTGGTTACCAATGTCAGTTCAAATCCCAGCTCTACTATGCTATGTATATATGATGTTGGGGAAGTTTCAGTGCCTGTTTCCTCATCTGTAGAATGAAGAGAATAACTGCCTTTACTTCAGAGTGATGCTATGATGATTAAATGATTTAACACACTCAGATCCCTTAGAATAGTACCTGGTACTCAGCCTCATATCAGCTGCCAGCTCAAGCCTCCCCAAAATTTGATTTACATAGTTACATTTTTGAACCTAAATTCAGGACACTAAGCTTTTCTATATTTAATTTTTTTCTTAATATGGACTGAGCATTCAGGATTCAGGCTCAAGATAATTTTGAATCTTGATTCTGTCATCTTTTCCCCTATAATTTCTTTTCCCAGAACTCTGGCACCTGCATTTTTGATAAGCAAATTTCCTGTGCCTTCTTCCAGGTCACCAATCTCTTCTTAAAAATCAAGCTTGACTTTATTGAGTGGTTATAGCTAGAGATATAACCTGGCAATATTTAGTCAGGATGTATGTAGATATCATAAATATAATGTTTGGGTAAAACAGTAAATTACAATGTCAATGTCCAGAGGTCAGACATTTTGAAAATAAATGGGAGAGAGAGAGAGAGAGAGAGAGAAACTACCAAAACTTTGAAGTAGCCCAATCCATTCTGAAACTGCTTAGAAACAAAACAACATTTGAAAACCACAATTTATAATCCACAAAACATTAAGAAAATCTCTCAGAGAAGAAATGAGCTTTTGCCTCTTTACCAGTCTCCAGGGCTCCATTCAATTCAGAAAACTTTCTTAGCACTGACAAAATAAATCTCAGCGCCCTAACTGTGCTTATAGGATTTTTCACTACTTTGACCAATCTGCCTCTCTCGCCAATATTCCAATCACATAAAACTTGTTCTCATTTCCACAGACACACCGTATTATTTTATACATGTGTCACCTGATATGTTAATCCTTCTGCCTATTAATACTTCTCCCCTTTTCTCTCTGTGGCATACTTTCATTCATTCTTATAGACTCAATGCAAATATCATTTGTTCTGTGAAATTAACCCCAATTCCAAAATCACTGCTCCTTCTTCTGAGTTCCCCCACTGGATTATGTAATTCCTCTTTTAGAGCCCTCACAATGTTGTATCATAATCATTTGTTTCCAAGTGTGTCTCACTGGCAGTAGCTAGCTAGGGAACATTGTATGATAACTCAACTAATGCCCAGTTTCTTGCATACTGTAGAACTTAGATGTTGAGCAAATGTTAGTGTTCTAAACAGCAGAATTTTAAACTAACTTTGGGACTCTATCCTATCACTGATTCATTCTTTCATTCAATAAAAGATTCTTGAACATTTACTATATGTCAGGCATTGTTTGAGCCACAAGAGATACAACATTAATCAAATCAGTCAAATATATTGCCTTCTGGGAGCTTATATTCTAATGGGGAAGATAAAATAAAAAGATAAAATAAGTTTAAAAATAAGGTATGTTGAAAATTGACAATATTAAAAGGAAAAATAAATTTGGTAGATAGATGGGTAGAAAAATATCAGGGGAAATGCTTGCAATTTTCAGATAAAGCGATGAGGAAAGGTCTCACAGAGGTGGTACACTAGAGTAAAAATATGAAAGAAGTGAATAAGTGAGCCATGTGAATAGCTGGGAAGCTAGCATGACAAACAGAGGAAAGAGCAAGATCAAGGCTGAGAAGTGAAGACTGCCTGGTATGTCCAAGGACAGCAGTTAGGCAATGTAGCTGAAGTGGGAAGATTAGGGGTGGGAAGAGAAATAACCAGGAGCCAGGTCCCACAGAGCCCTGTAGGTGAGTGTGAGGACTTTGGGTTTTAGTCTGATAAGATGGGACTCCAGTGAGAGTAATACACAGAGAGTGATATGATCTAATTTATATTTTTATAGGGTCCCTCTTGCTGCTGTGATAATATAGAGTTGAGGGAGGCAAGGGGGACAAAGACAGAAGCAAGACACCAATTAGGAAGTTACTGCAATGACAAAGGTGAGACATGATCGTAGAGATGAGAAATGGTCAAATTGTAGAAGAATTTGTCAGGATTTTCTGATGGATCACATAAAGGTTGTAAGAGAAATGGAAGAGTTAAGGCTGAGGTCAGTGTATTTTTATTTTAGCAGTTTAAGGACTGAAATTACACTAACTGAAATGGAAAAAAACCATAAGAGAAGCTAGTCTGGAGAAAGATCCAGAGCTTAGCTTTGGAGATGTTAAGTTTTCAGGCCTGATTAGACATCCAAGTGGTGATGCCCAGTAGGCTGTAAGATATATAGGTCTGAATCAGGGAAGGCATCTGGATTGGAGGTAAGAATTGGGATGATATCAGCAGAGAGATGCTATTTAAAGCTATGAATCTGGACTAGATCAACTGCAGAGTGATTATAGATAGAAAAAAAAAAAAAGAGGTACAAAGCTGAGCACTGGGGTACTCTAATATCTAGCAGATGGTAAAATGAGGAGAAACCAGAAAAAAAAAAACTGAGGAGAAGCATTTTAAAAGGTAGGAAGAAAACCAGGCAAGTGTGGTAACCTGGAAGCCAAGAAGAGAGTTTCACAGAGAATAACAGAACACCTGTGTGTCAAGTGCTGTTGTGAACTTAAGTAGGATGAAGATGGAGAATAACCATTGAATTTAGCAACATGGAAATCAAGGGTGACCTTGACAAGTGCAGTTTCAAAAGAGTAATCCTGGTGAAAGCTTAACTGAGGTAGATGTAGGTGAAGATGGAGGAGAGAAATTAAAGCAATTAAAGCAATTTAAGGGGGGAGCCTCAAGATGGCAGAAGAGTAAGACGTGGAGATCACCTTCCTCCCCACAAATACATCAGAAATACATCTACATGTGGGACAACTCCTACAGAACACCTACTGAACGCTGGCAGAAGACCTCAGATCTCCCAAAATGCAAGAAACTCCCCACATACGTGAGTAGGGCAAAAGAATAAAGAAAAAACAGAGACAAAAGAATAGGGACGGGACCTGCACCAGTAGGAGGGAGCTGTGAGGGAGGAAAGATTTCCACACACTAAGAAGGCCCTTCATGGGCGGAGACTGTGGGTGGTGGAGGTGGGAAGCTTCAGAGCCACAGAGGAGAGCGCAGCAACAGGGGCGTGGAGAGTAAAGTGGAGAGATTCCCACACAGAGGATTGGTGCCGACCAGCACTCACCAGCCTGAGAGGCTTGTCTGCTCACCCGCCGGGGCGGGCGGGGCTGGGAGCTGAGGCTCGGGCTTTGGAGGTTGTATCCCAGGGAGAGAATTGGGGTTGGCTGCGTGAACACAGCCTAAAGGGGGCTAGTGCACCACGGCTAGCTGGGAGGGAATCCGGGAAAAGCTCTGGAGCTGCCGAAGAGGCAAGATATTTTTTCTTGCCTCTTTGTTTCCTGGTGTGCGAGGAGAGGGGAATAAGAGCGCCACTTAAAGGAACTCCAGAGACGGGCATGAGCCGCCGCTATCAGCATGGACCCCAGAGATGGGCATGAGACACTAAGGCTGCTGCTGCTGTCACCAAGAAGCCTGTGTGTGAGCACAGGTCACTATCCACAACTCCCCTCCCAGGAGCCTGTGCAGCCCACTACTGCCAGGGTCCCGTGATCCAGGGACAACTTCCCCAGGATAACACATGGTGCACCTCAGGCTGTTGCAACATCACACCAGGCTCTGCTGCTACAAGCTCTCCCTCCACTCTCTACTCCTCCCTCCACCCGGACTGAGTGAGCCAGAGCCCCCGAATCAGCTGCACCTTTAACCCCCTTCTATCTGAGTGAAGAACAGACGCCCTCAGGTAACCTACATGCAGAGGCGGGGCCAACTCCAGAGTTGAACCCCAGGAGCTGTGCGAACAAAGAAGAGAAAGGGAAATATCTCCCAGCAGCCTCAGGAGCAGCAAATTAACTTTCCACAATCAACTTGATGTACCCTGCATCTGTGGAATACCTGAATAGACAATGAATCATCCCAAATTGAGAAGGTGGACTTCGGGAACAATGATATATATATATATATATTTTTTTTTTTCCCCTTTTTCTCTTTTTGTGAGTGTGTATGTGTATGCTTCTGTGTGTGA
>RJWK010059276.1:0-13639 GCA_004363435.1 Platanista minor
TTTACCAAGAGCCATACCTTCAAACTCTGGAATACAACAGATGCAACTTGCCAGCTATACAAAGGATGTGGAGTGATTTTACAGACACTCTCTTGGCCCAAGATGGCAGCTCATGATTAATGGCTGCGTCATCCTTGGCCCTGCTGCAGTCAGGCCTGGGGTCTGATCCTGACACAGAGCCTTCGTCTGCAGCCAATCAGCAGATGTAAGCACATAGGCCCTGTCAGGTTGACATATCATTCCTTCGACAATGTCAGAGAGTATTAATGTTCAATTATCTGTCCTAGAAATGACCCACACCTTTATGCATTGTGTAACTGCACACGTGGCGCTCTGGTAATCCCAAAGACAAGGGCAGAGATGCCCGCAGTAAACCAGCTACCGGGAGTTGGCTTTCCAACATTGTCATGACATTGCCTTGCAGTACTGAATAGGAGATTTAATTTTAGTTCTTTTCTTAAAACATATTTGAAAAACCAATGAGCCATCTATCTATCTATCTATCTATCTATCTATCTATCTATCATCTATCTATCTATCTATCATCTATCTATCTTCCTTTTAGTATGCCTGCATGCCAGTAGTCCTTTCTATTTAAACAGCAACACTTCACATGAGTCATCTGTGACTAGCCGATCACACTCAGCCAACTGTTCTTTATATGTGACAACGAGCTGCTCATTATGTGTGGGGTGACTTTTTATTTCATGAAACCAGGTGTATATCATTTACCATCAAAGCAAAATGACAATAGTAGACTCTTCTGGAGCAATGTCAAGATCAATTCAACACGTGAATCTAAAGGAGTCTTTTCAAGCCAGCCACCCCTCCTGCCCACTATTAAAAATCAGGACTCTGGAAGAGGAATGATTTAGAAAGCATACCTGAGATCATTTTACTTGTTAACCTTTACAGTTGCTCAAGTTTTTTAAAATATTGTGTTAATTTATTGTAGTTAAATTTAAAATCCCCCTTTACTCATATATCATGGTAAGAAAAAAATTTTATCATCTTAGCAGACAGCTGCATTTGCATGGTTTTTGTTGAACTCACGTTCAAAGGTTATCAATAACAAGTTTGCAAACTTCTCATACAACCGGCACTGAAAGATAATGTACAGTAATTGCATGATAACTTCCTCCAAAACTGAGATAAAACTTTTAATGCAAATTCAGGTTCACCAACCTATAACATGATAGTAGGAACTTAAGTAGTTCAGACTGCAGCTCAATGAATTTGCCCCATGGTACGAATTTTTAAGGAATAGAAAATGCAGTGATTTTTTCCTGTGGAAAGCCACTAAAACTTCATTATTTTAACATGTGAAAAGCAGGTTGATTACGAAATGTACCTATTAAAAGTCTAGCCAGGGCTCCCCTGGTGGCGCAGTGGTTGAGAGTCCGCCTGCCGATGCAGGAGACACGGGTTCGTGCCCCGGTCTGGGAAGATCCCACATGCCGCGGAGCGGCTGGGCCCGTGAGCCGTGGCTGCTGAGCCTGCGCGTCCGGAGCCCGTGCTCCGCAACGGGAGAGGCCACAGCAATGAGAGGCCCGTGTACCGCAAAAAAAAAAAAAAAAAAAAAAGTCTAGCCAGCCCTTGCTCACAGTGTGGTGTCTTGTGCTATTTCTACGTGTATTCTCAACTGCACTGTGAAAGTCCTCTTATCTTTTTTCATCTTTTTTTTTTTTTCTCCTTGTCTTGGTCTGCCTACTGTGTTCCCAGCAGCAATTTTTTCCAAATGACTTCCATTCTCCTCCAGCTCCCAATCCTACTTCTTGGACACTTAGCAGTTGACTTTGCCTCCTGGTATGCTAACAGATCTCGGAGAAGAACACCCAAGACTCCCTTCTTGTCTATTTCTAAATCTCCCTGCCTTCATCTTCCTCTCCTGGTTCACATGTATTGCTAAGCCCTTGCTCTGAGATGCCATCCCATCACTCTCCCCACTCAGCCCCTCCACTGCCCACTTGTTCTTGATCCTTGCTCCATTCATCAGTCCTCTTCTACATTTGTCTTCAAATGTTCCTTCTCTATTGCCTAAGTAAATAAGTAGGCTGTGCTTCAACAAACTGCATGGAACATAGTAGCAATTCCATGAAAGACAGCTGCATGATTCTATGTGTAAACATTCAAATCTCCCTTCTCCTAAATATTAAAAAAAGAAAAGAGAAACCTTCCCCTCTTGTTACCACCTCCTCATGCTACTGCCCAAATTGTAGCCCTTAGTATATTTCCTCAAGCAATTGCAGAAGGGTCTACCTTTGTTGCCTCTGTCGTAGTATCGCCCGTATGCCTCAGAATACAGCTTCTTTCTCTTCCAAAGTCGTGAAACAGGTCTTTCAAAGGTCACTGATGATATCCTAATCCCTATACCAGAACCTTTCCCAGTACTTCTACTGCATAAAACTTTTAGGGTTTGGTCACCTCTATTTTGAAAATTTGCTCAAGCGTTTGGTCAATAAATATCATCAAGCATCTCTATTATGGCTGAAGATATAGCGGTGAAAGATTCAATCATCTCATTTACGAGGGAGGCAGCTCGTAAATAAACAGTGACCATGACAAGTGCTCTCTATGAGGTGACCATCAAGGCGCTATGGGTCTGGAGGCAGGGGCCATTTCCTCCCTCCTGGGGAGGACCAAGAATGGCTTCCCCAAGCTGTGACAGCTGAGATCAGTTGTGAAGGATGCAGGAAAAAGTATGAAGTGGAGAAGGGGTCATGGAGTTTCCAGATGAGGGAACAGCACGTGCCGGTGCACAGAGTACAGGACCATTCAGCACCTGTGGGGAAGGTAAGTGTGTATGGAAAGGGCAAATGAGGAACCTGGGTGCTCAGTGGGCCAGTGTCAGACCTCAAGGGTCCTTGAATGGCATGCTGAGGATGGTGTATCCTAAGGGCAACAGGAAGATATTACAGGTTTTCAAGTAGGGGTGAGATTTGGCCAATTTTGCTTTGGAATAATCACTCTGGTGGCAAAATGAGGGGATTCTTTGTAAGGGATCAATTACAAACAAGTGTAATTGATCAGAGGCAACTGATTAGAGGCAGGGAGGCTGATTAGGGAAAGGGGAGAGCAGGAGACAAGGAGGCTATGGCAGCGGGACTAGATAGGGATAAGAGAATGAAGAAGTGTTTAGGAGGGAGTGTTGATGAGACTCGGAGTAATCTGCGAAGCGGGGAGGAGAGGGAACCTTCCAGGATGAATCTGAGGGTCCTGGTTGGAACTTCTGGGTCCATGGTGATGTTGTTAACTGAGATGAGGATGAGAGAAAGGAGAGCCAGTTTGGGGACTGTGGTGGATTCTGTTTGGGAATGGACTATTTCTTGTCATTGGATCTTCCTTCCTTTTCTTAGACTATTAAAGTGTGGAAGCTATAGAAGGGACCGCAGAGATGAGTCCAGCCCACCTCCGCGCTGGACAGACCTCCTGCCTGCTCCTCTGTCTCTTCTATCTCTAGGTTTTTTTTTTTTTTTTTTTGAGGTACACGGGCCTCTCGCTGTTGTGGCCTCTCCCGTTGCGGAGGCACAGGCTCCGGATGCGCAGACTCAGCGGCCACGGCTCATGGGCGCAGCCGCTCCGCGGCATGGGGGATCCTCCCGGACCGGGGCACGAACCCGCGTCCCCTGCATCGGCAGGCAGACTCTCAACCACTGCGCCACCAGGGAAGCCCGGAGCTTTTTATTCACTGACATTATTTAGAATTGCCAGTGCATGGTGATAATAATAAACAGGCTGACTTTTAGTCATTTTATTATTATTTGTAAATTCTCTACACGCATGGCACTGAGAACCCACCTCGGCATATCACTGGCACTCAGCACAGTGTACGATACACATGTGCCAGCTATGAATGCTTCTGTTTATGAGGTGCTGGGTTTACCTCCAAGATATCGTCCACCATCCATCCATCCATTTCTTTACACTCTCACAACCACAACCTTCTCACCAGAACTGTTGTCATTGTCTCTGAACTGTCCTCCTCACTCCAGTTCTTCTTGCAGACTGCACCACCAGCTAGATCTATGTGCTTTTCATAGAGCTCCGAGATGTACACGGTTCCTTGCACGCAGCAGGGCACTCAAAACGCATTTGAACTCACTTGGAAAAAACTTGAACGGCCCAATTCATATTGTTATTCATAGAGAAGGGTAGATGCGGCCTAAAGTTTAGCCGTCATTTACGGTGGGGAAAACTAACAACAAGCACGTTTAAAAGTTGCTTTTTCCTGCTGTGCAGTGGGATTAGGTCACCCCGTCATGGAAAACATCCCAGCCATCGCTCCGCACAAACCAAACAACTTTAGGTATTTCCAGGTAACAGCCCTGCCTTCATCCTGCTGCTGCATAAGCCCCTTCCCCGACCCCCTACCACACACACTTGTGCAGTGCAGGTGTCACAGCCACGGAGAACCCCAGGGACAGCATGGCACCCATGCAGGGAACCCACAGTTCTCTGGTGGTGCCATAAAGTGGCTGTGATCAAGTAAGTGGGGCAAACACATGGCTCTGATGATGTCACATGGACTTCTGCCTCAACTCTCACCAGATCTAGTCAATGTGCATGCAAGCCAGTTTCAAGAGCAATAACAAACCATAAATTTAAGTCTCAAGGCCTGGAAGTAGTGACACCCAGCAGGTTGCAAATTAGGGCCCTGAATGTTTTTCCGGTTTCTACTTTATTGTACACTAAGATCTCTGGTAGATCTTCAGACTTTTCTAGCCCACTTCCTTCTATAAAATGTTCCATCTGTAAAATGGGGGTACAATGATTAATTGTTGAATCACATGCAAACAAAGTACTTAATGATCTTTCCAAATCAAATAGGATACTTGCTTATAGCTGGATTTTTCAAAATTCAGATACATGCTGTTTCATGCAGGTCCCTTTGGCCTTTTTTCCTTGGAAATTCACCCCACCATTTACTCAATCACTCTCTTGAACACTGAAGTGATGAATGTTGCTGAGTGCTCATGGTTTCTGGTCCAGTACGAACACTTTCAAGGAGTAAGTCCAGGGCGCCTGTCGTCTTGGTAATTGATGATGTTTTCACTTCAAGGTGTGGGCCTGAGATCCACAGGGCTCAATGGGGGAAGTAAATGAATTGACTTGACTACATCTCTTGCCCACCTGATAACGCATAAACTCATTACTGCCAAATGTACTTCAATATTATCAAGAGGGGATGGCAACATATATATTTGACAATGGTTAAAGCCATGCCTTTATTGTATTTTACATTCGCAAATTAAAACACTTGGTTTGTCGCTACAATTCTTTGTGAAAATCTGGTCTTCACTATACTCACGATGAACTATAAATGCCTGCACCAAAACAAAGGATAATCCACGATGCCATCAAATGTATGCCTCTCTTTCTAATTTTGATTTCTAGGACCCCTGGCCTCCGTAAGAGAACGCATGCAGGGGCACACACATACTGTATTTCAAATGGAGATTTTATGTAAGCTTATTTTTATAGTGATTCCAAGAGTAGCTGCTCTGCTTTTTATCTATGCAAACTGGAAATAAAGTAGGCACCCTGCCAGCTCCCTGACAGCAGGCCAGGCCCAGGCTGCCATGGGGAACTCGCACAATGACATCTAAGGGGTCCAGAAAAGAACCCTGACTAATGGCTTTTGGATTCCTTGTGACCTTTGATCCTCGGTGACTTAGACCAAAATAAATGACCTAATTTCAAGAAACTACATCCAGCCTGTGAACTCTAATGAGTGAGAGAATTTACCCACTAAGCAACGATTCATAGGTATGTGCTATTCATAATAATTCTTTAGATCTTAGCCCAACTAGAGGGAATATACTTTTCGGATGCTCACGTTCTCCTTGTATGTTACTTGTTGCTTTTTCCTTGTTGCTTTTAATATCTTCTCTTCGTATTTAATTTTTGTCAGTGTGATTAATATGTAACTGGGTGTGTTCCTCCTTGCGTTTATCCTCTATAGGACTCTGTGCTTCCTGGACTTGGGTGACTGTTTCCTCGGATGCTCTCTTTTTAAAACAAATTCATCTTCCAGGATGCTGTGAAATTCGAGAGTGCCCAGGGCAGATAAAGTACACAAGGCAGCGGAAATACAAAAGGATTTCCTGGAGCAGACTGAAGTGGGCCAGTAGGACTAGGAACAAAAAGCATTTCTCCCTCAAATGTATGCATTGCTTCTGTAGTTGGTGATTCTGTTGCTTCCTTACTGACAAAGGCTACCAGATCTGGAGGTCCAGAGTAGGAATTTGGGAGCTAGTACAACCACTGAACACACTGCCCTCTCCCCATGATAACTTCCATGACTGACTATCATCGCCAGAGCCGTGAAGCCACATGGGGGTGAAGGGTAAGATTCCGTAACATTCAACCTTCACCCATCCTATCACACAAGTGTACTGTCAACAAGCCCCAAAGAAAAAGTCAGTATATCTACAGCGTCCTTGATCTATCAGAAGCTTTCTGGGTATTTGAGAGACCCAAGGAAAACTCTGTGATATTCATTTAGGGCAGTGAAACTACCCTGCATGATACTATAATGGTGGATACATGTCATACATTTGTCCAAACCCCTAGAAGGTACCACACCAAGAGTGAACCCTGATGTAAACTGTGAACTTTGGGTGACAATGATGGGTCCGTGTAGGTTCATCGGTTGTAAGGAATGTGCCACTCTGGTGGGGACAGGGGGGTGCTGATAACTGGGGAGGCTCTGCCGGTGTGGGGCAGGAGGCCTATGGGAAATCTCTGTCCCTTCCCCTCAGTTTTGCCGTGAGCCTGAAGCTGCTCTAAAACATAAAGTCTAGCTTTTTAAAAACTCTTTGATATTTAAAAGTTCTCGTACACTGAAAAAGAACTGAAGTTGGCAGAGGAAAAACCAAACACTTTAGTCCAAGAGACGTTATAAAAATAATACGTTGTTTCAACAGCAGAGGAAAAAAATCCAAGCATTAAAAATCAAAGATGGCCCGTGAGCCATGGCCGCTGAGCGTGCGCATCCGGAGCTTTGCTCCGCAACGCGAGAGGCCCGCGTACTGCAAAAAAAAAAAAAAAAAAAAAAAAAAAAAAAAAAAAAAAAAAAAAAAAAAAAAAAAAAAAAAAAAAAAAAAAAAAAAAAAAAAAAAAAAAAAAAAAAAAGGTGTAAAAATCAAAGATGAAGAAAAACAGTCATCTTTCCACTTAAACGCTGTCATCTTGCTTGTGCTCCTGAGATCCTTGCTATGCAAAGTCTGGTCTGTGGACCAGCAGCAGCAGCAGCAGCAGCAGTGAGCTTGTTCAAAATGCAGAATCTCAGGCCTCACCCCTCTGAGAATCTCCACTCAAAATAACATTCCCAGATAATTGGAATACACACTAAAAGTTTAAGAAGCACTGCTCTGAAGAAGCAAAAGAACCTTCAGTTCTGTAGTAATTTCCATTTCCCAACTTTTTAGATGGTAGTCTTTCATTTTTTTAAAGTTACTACTTACACCTCAGTTGAACCTCCAAATGTGTGCATTGTTAAATCTCCGGATACAGCTTCAGAGGAATGTTGTAATTACTATTGCTATGGTGTATGAAGATTAAAATCAGGAAAATATCTTCCATTTAGAACCTACAATCATTCTACTTCTCTCCATCATTCCAACCTAGCGATGTTTCCAAGGATGTGGTTCATCACAATATCACCTTTACATACTGATTTTCAAAACCCAGAGGCAGGCTGGCCCCTGTCTGCTTTGTCACGGGCCAAGAAGGCAGGAATGATTGTCCGAGTTCACTCAGCATAAGAAGGTAAACAGGACACTTCAAGCCAACCCAGCTCTCTTTTTCTGCAATTCAAAAGGCACCTTCTCCCCAAAGAACCAGCATAATGAGTTCAACCCTCCATTTTATTTTGGTCTGGAAGCCAGCTGTGGTCCCTGAAACCAGTACTTAAGTACATTTTGCCTTGCTTCTCTTCTCATCTTCCTGTCTCTGGTAATCAACAGTCCAACACTGGGAGCATATTTCCACCATTTCTCTTGACATCAGTAATGGGAACAATGGATGGGAAAATGCACGCTCTGCGATGCTACCAGAAGGCTGGTCTTCTCATTCTCAGAGGATAATACCTACCATTTAGAACATTTCAGCAGCCCGAAAATTCCCCATGTTGTGACGGTCAACCTATGTGACATGTGATCCATGTTGGTACAAATGTAAAATATAGCATCTAGAGCCCTGGAGATTAACTGAATTCTAATGCCACATTTTAATGGTATTTTACAGATTTTTCCAAAGTCTCTCAGCATCTACCCCTTAATTAAATCTAATTTGGTTTCCACACAGAGTGTTATGGATCATATTCACTTCATGATACATGGGAGCTCGATACACATCATCCTTACCTTCCAACTACAGCCTTATGAAGATGTTTTCACGTGGGAACACGCAAAACTGATTTATGATGCTACTGCAACAGCTAAGCAACTAATCTTCCAGTATAAATGTATCACCTAAGAACAACCTCACTGAAACATATGAATTCCATATATACTTAAAAATATTATTGTCTGTAATGTAATAGAGCAGAATGTTTCAAAGCCTATAACCTTGCATGCAGAAGCAGTTTTTCAGGCATTAATACTTAAATGGGTCATAGACACCACATCTGTCATTCTGTCCTGAAGTCTATGAGGCAAAACCAAGACTATGCTGGCCTATTGATTTTTCTAGCATTTGCTTTAATTTACTTAACCATTGAGAAATCCATCAGTACATAAAGGGCAACTGTCCATTACTGCCTCATTTGCAGACATTCCTTCCCCTCATTTTTGGTAAATATTTCCCTTACACTGCTATGTGTTTACAGTGTAAAAACGAATTGGGAAAGTGCTCACACCTGTTTCTGTTCAGTAACTGCTGCACTGAGGTATATGTAATGTGCTTAAAGATAGAATATCTAGACATTATTACATCTGTGTGCAAAGGGTGGTAAATTAGATCCTAATTACATTAACAGGGATTCTGCCTCCCAGCTTAAATTTTACATGAGCACTCTGCAAAAATCCAAAAGCTCTGCAGTGGTTTCTTTATGAGCTGATGATTACAGCTACTTCCTATGCGGTCACTAAATATTCTGTTTACAAATAAATGAAGAAGCTTTGAGCCAACTTGCCAGGGTCATAATCTGTTTTTATTTCCTCACCCTCCCTCTTTGCAACAAACCCTCACCCCACATGCATGGCAACAATCAGGAACCCTGGCTTCATCTAATTACTCCATCACATAATTTCACAAATTGCTTTGTCACTGGGGAGCCAAGTGCAAAACACGCTCACAGTGGGATTTCAGGCAGCAGCTTTCATTTACTACTCATTCCTTGTTAAATTAAACACGAAAACACGAGTTGTGTGAAAGAAGTCAAAAAGAAGGCCTGTAAACGAGCCAGACAAGTATATCTCCTATTTACCATTTCTCCAAATACATCGTTGGCAACAGGCACTGTGAACAGGAGTATCCCCTTGCTTGGCTGGCCCATTCCTAGCTGGATATAGCTGCTACAATAGACCACAGCGGAAAGGTCAAGAACAAACGGGCTTCTCCGGAAAGTAAGTTTCATCGTATATCAACAGGAAGCCTGGGCCTGTGGTAAAAATTTTGGTAGACTCAAGCCCCTCTATTCTTTACACCTTTCCGCTTTCTGAAGTGCCTGGCCATGATCCTCACATGAGAACGTGTATCTGTATTAGATGAATGATGTTAAGCCCTGTGAAGGTATAGACGGTATCCCATATTTCCATTCTGGCTAGAAGGAAGGAACCCGATTCCACTAATCTTTTTTTTTGTTTGTTTTTTGTTTTTTGTTTTGCGGTACGCGGGCCTCTCGCTGTTGTGGCCTCTCCCGTTGCGGAGCACAGGCTCCGGACGCGCAGGCTCAGCGGCCATGGCTCACGGGCCCAGCCGCTCCGCGGCATGTGGGATCTTCCCGGACCAGGGCACGAACCCGCGTCCCCTGCATCGGCAGGCGGACTCTCAACCACTGCGCCACCAGGGAAGCCCTCCACTAATCTTTAAAAGTTCTCCAATGGAAAGATCATCAATCAAGTTCATACGGTATTAGATGTTTTCCTTTTAAGTATTAATGCCCTTGCACGTTTCTGAAACACATCAAGATAAATGCTCACCCATCTCACTAAGGATGTGGGTGGAAGAAAAAGAGTGTATGGTGGGTGACATTACTAGAGGGAGTAAACCTGAGGTTATACCCCTGGAAGCTGACATTTTTATGTCAACAACTAAACACAGCCACTGGTAATTAAAGGTATTTCTCTGCAGCTCAGGAGCCAGCAGGGTCAGGTACCATTTTCCACCACAAACCAGTCCTTTATGCATGTAGATTTGCCAGCATTATCTGCACAGGGAGAAGGAGACATTAGCAGCAGCTGTCTCTCTGCTTTTACACTGAAAATTCTATTCATACAGACAGGTGGAGTAATTTAAAAGCCAATGTGGTGCAATTTCGATGTGACTAATGTCACTGCCTACTAAAATGCCACCATTACCACTGTTTATGGAAACATTACTAAAATTACATTTTATTCAAAAGAATTTTAGGATTCTGGCTATTACTAGCTTTAAAATGATCAGACCTCAGTGTCATACCCCAGAGCGGTGGCTTAATTCTCCAGGCTTTAGCAGCCTTCTTTGCTGAGAAACGACAGTTGGACTGTAGTTTCAAGAGTAATTGGGGCTGCATAAGCAGTTTCCCCTATCTCCATAAAGCAAATGAAAGACATAGTTCTTTGGCGTCCTGAACATGTGACAGGCAAAAAATCTTCAAGGAGCTAAATTCTGTGTTCGAGGGGTTAGTTACGATTTGCATGAGGAAAGATTCCCCAAATCACTATCACACATTGTTAGTAATACACAGGGCTAGAGATTTACCTATTTCCATAAGGAAGGAGGAACAGTTAATGTTTAAAATCTGAAATTCTAACAATGTATAAATGATTACAATTGCACAAAATATCAATAGCTGCAGCTATGCCTTCTTTATGCACAGATATGTCTGGAAAAAGAATCTAGATAGGAAAGGACCTTCCTTGACCCCCCACCCCCACCCACCCCATTACCAATAACCATCAGGTTGCACTATGAAGTTTTATGCCAAACCTTCCGGCTCTTATTTTTATTTAAAAAATACTAATCAGCTAGCTCATGAAATGAGATTGTAATTATACCTTTGAACTCCCATGATGGTGATTTGATTTGCTCTGTGTTTGGGAGGCAACATGGTAAAAAGCACATGGAAATTCAAGGCAGGAGACCCTCCCTGGTTGCAGCTCAGCCAGTTCCAAGCTTTTGACCCTGAGAAAATTCATGAACTTCTCTCACCTTCATTTCTGTCATCCTGACTACCTTACAGGATTGTCTTAAGAATCCAGTGTATATGAAAAGATTAAACTACAAAGCACCATAGAGACACATATTATAAGTTTATTCAGCCTTTTGATCAATTTTTTCCTTCAGCTGTTAACAGGACAGAATGATCCAATGTCAAAAGAGCCAAGCAATTAATGGATCATTTAAAAAAAAATTGGTAAAAGTAACATTATGTAGGCAGGAGATAACTGCATTTCTTTTAAAAATGAAATCGTCATTTTTGTGGAGTTCCTCCCCCAAGAAGTTTGGAAACTGACTTTTCTTTAAATAAGGGACAGGAATTATTCCTAAGCTTCTATAAACTGCAATAGAAATTTTCTCCACTCGTGGATCTTTCTTAGGATAAGTGTTCCTATTAACACCTCCTAGCCTCTGGATGTCCCAAGAACTTCCTAGGACACCGAATTCTCAAAGGTCATTCGTGTCATGGGAGAGCGCGTGGGCTCTACAGGGATGTTAGCGACAAAGTTAACGTGAAAACAGACAAAAACTGATCGCAGAATATTAAGAACTGAAAAGCAAAGACACCTAAATGGTTAAGTTCATATATATTGCCCCATTTTTTTTCCGGAGAGATAATACCAGGAGGACATTCAAATACAAGCAGTGATTTAAATCAAACAAAGGTCTCTATTTCAGAAGACTCTGAATAATCCATTATTAAACCAAGTAACTTGTGTCTCATTTGAATATCAACTAACTTAGGGTGCTTGCATTTATAACACCAAGTTACTTGAGGCCTATCTTTTCTTTAGAGTGTCCAAAGATAGAGCAATACTTCTTGTATTGGGAGCCACACTCCCTGGGCTATAATTTGCTGAGTGAAGGCATTTGGCGATAGCAAGAAAACACAAAATCTGAAAGGTCTTTGAAATGTTAGAAAATTGCCTGGCATAATTCTTCCAGCTACTCCTCTGCTCTTGGAGGCTGCTCACAGGCCCACCAGGAAATGGACGCCTTATCTGAGTGTTCGAGGGCTCTCTCCTGCCTCCTGACACACTGAGCTGAGTATCCAGTCCATTGACGAAAGCCACCTTTCCCAGGCTTAGGACTCGCAAATGGAAGGACAAGCAGTATTGAAACACCAGCACGTTTGTCCATAGCAGTCATTTTGCTGTAAATCCGCACAATTACTATCAGTACTACCTTGGAGCCTTAATAGAGCGATTTTTGCTGTCTCATGGCATTCGGTATACCTCAGGTAAGCTTGGCCCATAACCAAGAGGGTTTCGTGACCATTGCAATGTGGTCTCCACTCTTTGCTTACCCTCTGGCATTGGCTTCCATCAGCAGAAACAGAAGAATTAGAGCCCTGAACATAGCTATTTAGGGGATTAAAAGAAGTAAAATGGATCAGTTTTTCCCATCAGGATTGGTACGGATGGCAGGGGTTCAGAGAGATTTGTCTTATAGAAAAATGCCCAAGTACATAGAGACATATATGTACACAGAGTCATAATCACACTTCCGTAAGAAACACTGAGATGTGATGAGGATATTTCCAGTTAAGTCAAAGTCTCCTAAATTACATGACATATAGATTTACTTCCACTGGCAAAACAACCAATCAGCCAAACCAAACCAAAACACTGGAATCCTTCCTAAAACAAAACCACTGGATTGTCTGTCCATCAGACCTCCATTCTTTAAACCCAAGTACCTTCACTAGGAATCTTAAACACTGAGAAAGTAAAAAGCCAAACCTATGTCACAAAAAATTCCTAAGGATTAGACTGAGTTAGTTTTAAAAATCTGCTCACACGTATGTACGTGGTGCCGTAATTTTAATCTGAAAGATAAATTGAGGAGGAGCAGTTTCATACTCATTGACTGAGTTTAGCATTTTATCTTCAAAAATGTATCATCACTAAGAGGTATCAGAAGACAGGACATTGATATATGTGTTGAAGTGTAAATGGCTAGCTAGTTTTCCAACAGTTATGTGCATGGGCAACCATCAACTTAATAAATTGTGCTTATATGGGTACTTCTGTTTTGAACCTAATCCTTCATTGATTCAACCCGATTAAGAGTATATCAGAGGGCTTCTCTGGTGGCGCAGTGGTTGAGAGTCCGCCTGCTGATGCAGGGGACACGGGTTCGTGCCCCGGTCCGGGAAGATCCCACGTGCCGCGGAGCGGCTGGGCCCGTGGGCCATGGCCGCTGAGCCTGCGCGGCCGGAGCCTGTGCTCCGCAACGGGAGAGGCCACAACAGTGAGAGGCCAGCGTACCGCAA
>RJWK010059277.1:0-13642 GCA_004363435.1 Platanista minor
TTTTTTTTTTTTTTTTTTTTTTTTTTTTTTTTTTTTTGCTGTACACGGGCCTCTCACTGTTGTGGCCTCTCCCGTTGCAGAGCACAGGCTCCGGACGCACAGGTCCAGCGGCCATGGCTCACGGGCCCAGCCGCTCCACGGCATGTGGGATCTTCCCGGACTGGGGCACGAACCCATGTCCCCTGCATCGGCAGGCGGACTCTGAACCACTGCGCAACCAGGGAAGCCCAGCAGCATGATTCTTTTAAAAAAATTCAAAATTCAGAATCTAAGTGGGCCACATGTTGAAATGACTTTCTATTGGGCAAAATCACAAAACATTAAGAATAACTAGGGGGAAGAGACATTGTAAAATACTTTTAAACTATCTAGAAGACCTCACCAGAGGTTCATCTCAAAGTCTGTTTTATTAATTAAACGAAACCATTTGCCAATGATGTTAGCAATTTAGTGTAATATTTATTAACGCTTATTTTGAGCTAGGATAAAATTGCACCTCCTCTGAAGAAATTTAAATTCTAACAGATGTAAAACAGATGTGTACAAAGTAGAAGTTACTTTGCCAAGTGCTCTTTTATAAAAATAGGTCTCATTTGCCAGATCTGCTAAAGGCTTTGTCTGCATAAGGGATTTGTATAGCTTTCATTAGTTTACGAAAGAGAGGAAGGAATGACCCCTGTCAGGCTGGTGTGGGGAAATACTAAGCCCTTAACCCCCATGTTAAATTCCAGAAACTCCCGACAAGCTTGTTCAGGGCATTTGGCCTTTGAACACATATTTAAGAATATTAAGATGAAATACCCCTGTCTTAGCTTTTTCATCCTTCATACTAGAACACTGCTTGGTTTGCAGTCATTCTCCGGATTCTGTGTTTATGATAAATACGTTTACCCAGTCACAACTGTCCAACTATAAACGATACCTTTTCAGCTCTCATTTTCAAGGTTAACAAGTTGCTGGCAAAACAGCCGGCTTGGCCACACCCCTACCTGTGCCAGCCACGGGGACAGAAATCTACACAGGGGGCCTTTCTTCTCAGGGAGGTGCTGAGTATAATTCGAAACCATTAAAGAGAAATAAGAAACCAGAAAGTACCGACTAAGGTGGAAGAGTTGGGGACAACAAGAATAGGATTCCTGGCCCATATAAGCAAGTGAATCACTTGGTTTACTGGCTGTGAGGTCTAGATCTTGTTTCCCTTAGCCTATTCTATGGGCTCGCCTGATGCCTTAGTGGAATGTATTCCACGCAGCATTGAAATCAGAAGAGTAGGAATCTCCCTCCCCAATGTTTTTAGCCTTTAAAAAACCGACATGAGGGGGCTTCCCTGGTGGCGCAGTGGTTGAGAGTCCGCCTGCCGATACAGGGGACGCGGGTTCGTGCCCCGGTCCGGGAAGATCCCACATGCCGCAGAGCGGCTGGGCCCATGAGCCATGGCCGCTGAGCCTGCGTGTCCGGAGCCTGTGCTCCGCAGCGGGAGAGGCCACGACAGTGAGAGGCCCGCATACCGCAAAAAAAAAAAAAAAAAAAAAAAACACCAACATGAGGGAATTCCCTGGTTAGGACACTGCGCTTTCACTGCCGAGGGTGTGGGTTTGATCCCAGGTCGGGAAACTAAGATCCCACAAGCTGTGCAGCCAAAATAAATAAATAAATATAAATAAAATAAAAATGAAATTATTTTTAAGAAAACATGATTTCTTCAGATCTTCCCATTCGTTTATTCGATACATTTAGGTGGTAACCATTATATTTCTTTTATTTGCATAGCGTGGAGGATGGAGGTTTGGTAGTATCTATGCAAAACAAGTCCCTGCCCTCTTAGAGCTAACAGTCTGCTCTAGGTAAGAGAAAATCATCCATGGGTGGATATTTATTTAAATAATGATGTAAGGCAGTGCTGTTAATCAGGTATCAGGAGTATTCTGGATTACAGGTGCTCTTCAGAGAAAGGGGGGATTGTGGTGGGCAACAGTACCCACCAACCTGTGGCTGCACCCCTCCGCAACGGGAAGAAACCCTCAGGGGCCAGGAGGAGGGTCACCCAGAGCCCCTACCCCACTTATTAGAGACCAAGTTAGGATGCAAACGGCCATCGTGGGGAGGGCCGAACTTGGCCACACCCTTCTTTTTATTTGGGCTTTTAGTAGCCAAACCCTTTTGTGTGTACAATTCAATATGGGTGTACATTTCAGATGCAGTGAAGATGTACGTTTAAACTCTTTGGTTTTTTGAGCAAATAAGTGAAAAGTGCCCAGCACAGAATCTAGTGAAGTTCAGGTACTTCCCCCCCACTCGTTGGATCACTTTAAGAAGATGCATTTGGTGAAATTAATTATAGCTACCATATTTTTGTTTTGTTTTGTTTTGGCTTTCCAGAAAATAGAGATCACAGGAGCAAAGGAAATGAAGATCAGACTGATGAAGTAAATGAGAGGGTTTAACAAATGATTTCAGTAAAGATTCATTGCACTATTAATTAGTCATCTGCCTTTGAACATTGCTACACTGAATGCTAGGGGAGTGGTGGGGGGTAGATGGGTTTGGGAAGAACTGCTTCAGCTGTGCTTGTTCTAGTTACCGTCGCCAACTTCATCATCATCACCCTCATCATCCACCGCTGCTCAGCCTCCCCAGTTCCTCCCACTGCAGAACCCTAGGGCTTCGTGGAGCACCATAAAAACCACCAGGGCAGGAATGGGAGAGTTGTGTTCAGGTCCCAGGTCAGCCACTTCCTGGCTCTTCAGGAGACCCTGAGAGGGCGACTTAGCCTTTCTGAGATTCAGGCAGCCTGCGGTGAGACACACTCAAAGGTGAGACATTCATTATAAACTAAAAGCAAACGTAATGGATGATGATGGTGGTAGTGATAAAATAATAAGAGCTGTGAAAAAGTGTGTTAAGGTATTTCTGACCCAAACCTACCATCTTCTACCAGCACTGGTACCCACCCACACCTCCCACCTTCGTTGCCCCCCTGTCATATCAATGCCCGGCCAGCTTAATGTCCCCCTTTATTCCCTCTGCCCTTTTACGTCCCTTGTTGAACAGCTTACCTCATTTGTATCTCCTTTATTCTCACCCTAAACTCATGCCAAGGGATTCCCATTGCATGGCCAAATATTGATTAAAATTCTGAATTTTGTTCTAAACACAAAGAGCTAGAAATTGCATCCTGTGAGCCAGACAAATGGGTTAGGTTATGATTAGATAGCATGCATGACTGGCCCATGGCTTTTGCTATCATAAGCTGCAGATAGAATCCATTAGGTTTTCCAGGAAGGCATATAAACACATCCATCTAGGTGAATCACACACAGTAAGTTATTGTTGCGATATCTACTCATGCTCTGGGTCAAAACATCAGGCCTCTTTTCTTTAGCTAAGAGTGTGTCTGGCAGTTCTCGAGGGCTTATTAGCGCCACCACTTTGAACCCACCCCCTCCCACCCCAGAACACCAGGTGACCTGTTCTCAAACCAGCCAGAAGTGAATTATGCAGTATTTATTGGAGGAGTTGGAAGCAGTCTGGGGTTCTTCTAAACAAATGACTTGCAGTCGACATTTTTTAAACAGGCTTCTCCATGTGTTTTATGGGGAAGTAGGTGGTCAGAATGGTCAGAAACAATAACTATGTTAAAAACCTTATATCGATCGTGGTAGAACAGGTTGATGTAAACTGATGCCTGCATACAGCACTCCAGTGTGCTTATGGCAGCATTGCGTCTCTAGTACAGTGCTGAGCTGTTTATTTACCTTATAATTTGCTTAAGCTCTTCTTGAGGACTTGTATTTCAGCAGTTTCACTGTTTAAAATGCTTCTTTCTTTTTAAAAACGTATGTGTAAGAAACTGTGTTCCTGTTTCTGTCCTCCCCTCCCCAGCCCCTTCCGGAGTGATGTAAAGGATCGCCTACTTTGCTATGTTCTGCAGCTTGAACTTTAAACTAGACCTTGGGTTTCCATCAGAGCCTGTTCTCTAGTTTCTTCGTGCTCTTATGTTGGACTATCTTGTAACAGGGCGACACTTGTACCGGCAGGAGGGATAAGGCTGTCACATGGCAAATGAGCTCTTTATGAAATAAATGTTGATGCATCAACCTACATCGAATCACACTGAAGAAATAGAACATTACAGAAACAGTGAGGTAGTGGCCAGGGATAGAAAGGACACCCTTTGTCCATCAGGACCTTGATAGACACAGAAGAAAGTCAAGAGGCTTAATGGGATAGAAATAAAGCAGTTCTCAGTAAATGTACTAAATACAATAATAGCTGCCTGTTATCTGGCACACCATGTGCCAAACGCACTGTGAAGTGAAGCACTATGTGGGTGTGTGTACATACACACACACACCAGGTCTCGTTACAGCTACAAAAATATTATTATCACTATTACTGATAAGGAAACTGAGGTTGTTTATTTTCACCAGTTTATTTAAGCAAGTACTTTTTATGCACAAACATAATATAATCCAGGTATGTTGAGGTCATGACACTTCAGCCTGGCGTTCAAATCACTCTTCAATTTTAGTACAGCCTACCTCTCCAACCCCATGCCTGACAGTGAGACCAGTCAGCAAAGTGGAAATCTCTCTAAGTATTTCAAAATAGGGGAATGTAATGCAAGAAATTGATTACAAAAATATCAGGAGAAAATAAACACCAGCCTTTATCTTGCACCATACATAAAATTAACTCGAGGAACGTCCCTGGTGGCACAGTGGTTAAGAATCCGCCTGCCAGTGCAGGGGACACAGGTTCAATCCCTGGTCTGGGAAGATCCCGCCTGCCACGGAACAGCTAAGCCCATGTGCCACAATTACTGAGCCTGGGCTCCAGAGCCCATGAGCCACAACCACTGAGCCCAAAAGGCACAACTACTGAATCCCGCGTGCCTAGAGCCCGTGCTCTGCAACAAGAGAAGTCACCGCAGTGAGAAGCCCACACACCACAAGAAAGTGTAACCCCTGCTCGCCGCAACTAAAGAAAGCCCACGCCCAGCAACGAAGACTCAACGCAGCCAAAAATAAATAAAAAATAAATAAATGTTAAAAATAATAAGAATAATAAAAAATAAAATTAACTCAAAACAGGTCATAGATCTCAGCATGTGATACACCACTTTAGTAGAACAAAGGATGAAAATAACAATTTCTCAATTGATGCAGAAAAAGCATTTGGCCGAACACACAAAAACCAGTTGATTTTCCAAAGACTAACAATGAGCAACCTAAAAAAGGAGATTAAGAAAACAGTCTCATTTACAATAACATCAAAAAGAGTAAAGTATTTAGGAGTAAACTTAACTGAGGAGACGGAAGACTTGTACACTAAAAACAACAAAACATCGCTAAAAGAAATTTAAAAGACACAAATAGGGCTTCCCTGGTGGCGCAGTGGTTGGGAGTCCGCCTGCCGATGCAGGGGACGCGGGTTCGTGCCCCGGTCTGGGAGGATCCCACATGCCGCGGAGCGGCTGGGCCCGTGAGCCGTGGCCTCTGGGCCTGCGTGTCCGGAGTCTGTGCTCCGCAGCGGGAGAGGCCACAGCAGTGAGAGGCCAGCGTACCACACACACACACACAAAAAAGATACAAATAAATAGAAAGCCATCCCTTATTTGTGGATTGGAAGACTTAATATTGTTAAATGTTCCTACTACCCAGAGCAATCTATAGATTCAATGCAATCCCTATAAAAATCCCAATGGCATTTTTTTCAGAAGTAAAAAAAAAAGAAAAAAATCCTAAAATTCATATGGAATCTCAGACGACCCTGAATAGCCAAAACAATCCTGAGAAAGAAGAACAAAGTTAGAGATCTCACACTTCCTGATTTCAAAATATATTACAAAGCTACCATAATCAAAACGGTAGAAATGGCACAAAGACACGTAGACCAATGAAACAGAATAGCGAGCCCAGAAATAAACCCTCACATATATGGTCAAATGCTCTGTGACAAGGGTGCCAAGACCACACAATGGGGAAGGATAGTCTTCTCGACAAATGGTGTTGGGAAAACTGGAAATCCATGTGCAAAAGAAAGAAGTTGGACCCTTATCTTGCAGGAATCATGCAGGATGGTGGTGTCCTGGGCATCTGTGGCACAACAATGTGCATGTGGTCAACAATATTGTACTGTATACTTGGAAGTTGTTTTGAGAGTGAATTTAATGTGCTGTGGTTTTTTGCCACCAAAAAAAAAGAAAAATTGACTTGTCTCTTATATAGTTACATATACCCAACATGTGGACCCAGCAGTGCACTTCTAGGTATTTACCCAAGAGAAATGAAAATGTATGCCCTCAAAAAGACTCGCACACAAATGTTCATAGCAGTTTTATTTACATTAGCCAATCACTGGAAATAACTCAAATGTTCATCAGTTTATGAATGGATAAGCAAAATGTGATATATACACACAGTGGGTCACTGTTCAGCAATAAAAAGGAGTGAACTATTGATATAGGCAACATCATGGATAGATTTCACAATGAGTATACTGAGTGAAGGAAACCAGACACAAAAGAGTACATACTGTAAAATTGCATGTGTATAAAATTATAAAAAATTCATCTTAATCTAGAGCCATAATTCTCCACTGGGAGTGATTTTGCCCCTCCGGGGGGCATTTGGCAACGTCTGGAGACTTTCTGATTGTCATAGCTGGGAAGGGGGTAGCACTATTGGCATTCAATGGATAGAGACCAAGAATACTACGAATCATCCTGCAATTCCCAGGACATCCCCCCTACGAGGAAGAAGTCTCCAACCCCAAGTATCAATTATACCAATGTTGAAAAACACTGATAAAGAGTTATAAAAAGAAAAGCAGATCAGGTGTTAGCTGGGTCCAGGGACAGGGGGAGGGAATGACTATAAAAGGACATGAGAAAGCTTTGGGGGGAAATAGAAATGTTTAACATTTCAAATAAACACCATCAGGATAGTAAAGGTGGTTGCAAGAGTACGTCCATGCACTACATCCCTCAAAGCTCATCAAAATTATGATTCAATAAGGTTGACTTAAAAAACCACCAGTTTGGAAGACTGGAGGAACAAGAGGGTGTTACCCAGAGCTCCTGAGCACACTTCCACTATTCTGATGTTGCCAGAGCTGTCTTACTTCTCCTGGGGAGACCGCCAGCACTGAGTAGGTGATCAGGATCCTCCTCTCCTGATTCTACTGAAAGCACTGTCAACAATTCTGGACCCCACAGGGACCTACCTGAACCAGAGAATAAGAGCTTCCCTCTTCTCCCACCTTCCAATCTCCTCAGCAGGAGCTAGGAGAAAGCCAGCTGGCAAAGGAGTCTGGGAAATGCAGTTCCCAGCCTTCTAGCTCCCTATGAAACAAGAGAGCACAGAGGGCAGAAAGGGGGCACAGTACCTACGGACGAGATCTGGCACTTTGCTGTGGTTCTCCATATCCTAAGCTACAGCCAAATCCAACCATCCACCTGCCTTGTAATGTGCTCTGATGATAACTAGTCAAGTTGGTTCTCCTGAAAGAAATGCCATCTCCCCTCATATCCATACTTCCAGTGCTAATCAGGTCTCACTGCTGGTTTACATGTAACCTACTTCATGAACCCTCT
This sequence comes from Platanista minor, assembly GCA_004363435.1. NCBI lineage: Eukaryota > Metazoa > Chordata > Mammalia > Artiodactyla > Platanistidae > Platanista > Platanista minor. Next base: position 7,598 of record RJWK010059277.1, read on the forward strand.
GGGTTACCCAGTTGGAGGTGAAATTTACCTCACCTTTCTGTTTCATTTGCATTTTAGTTATACCTCTCTTTTAGCATATATCATCCTTTATTAAACTTATGTAGACACAAGTCTGATTTCTTTTGCTAGATCAAATGCAATTTAAAAGCAGAGACTGTGTTTAGTTCATCTTTTTTTCCTCCAAAGGTCATCAACGGTGCTGTGTACCTAATAAATGTTCAATAAATTCCTATTGAATAAATAAGTGGTAAATAAGTTGATGAATGAATAAATGAAGTCTATAGATAATTTTATACAATTGCAGAAATGGATATCTGCATGGTATCTGCCTATCTCTCTAAATCCATCTGGTAGAATTCCCTTTTTTATTCTTTTTTCATTCCAATCATATTCACATTTGTCAAAAGCCTTCCATATACCAGATACTATGCTTAATGCTTAAGGTTTTATGTGGGTAGTACTAATTAGGAATTGTAAAATAGCTATTAACAACATAAATGTTCCCTAGATTTTGCCTTCTTTCCTGCAAAAACTAATGTAAAACTAATGCAAAAAATCACATTATCCCTTCTTTTTGCTCTTAGTAAGGAATTGCTCAATGAATTAATTGTTAATGAAATCATAAGGAGTTTGAGCGATTGGAGAAAGTCTTTCTCCTGCTGGGTGAAGTGTCACAAGGAAAGAAAATCAATGATGAAGAGATAAAAGCAGAGAGTGAAATCCTAACTTATGATCTTATTTAATATCCAGATTTCCAGGGAGTTCTCCTTTACCAAGTCAGAATAAGAACAATGCTTTAAACGTCCCCAGGTGAAAAAGAATTTTCCTGATTTGAGCTCACCATGTCTATAATTACGGAGCAAGCATTTAAGAAGGCAAAAGCGGGGCTTCCCTGGTGGCGCAGTGGTTGAGAGTCTGCCTGCCGATGCAGGGGACTCGGGTTCGTGCCCCGGTCCAGGAAGATCCCACGTGCCGCGGAGCGGCTGGACCCATGAGCCATGGCTGCTAAGCCTGCGCGTCCGGAGCCTGTGCTCCGCAGCGGGAGAGGCCACAACTGTGAGAGGCCCGCGTACCGCAAAAACAAAAACAAAAACAAACAAAAAAAGGCAAAAGTGCCAGTTATATCTGAACAATTCTAGGAGTCACTTGGCCAAGTGGATGAATTTACATTGTAAGCCTGGAATGTGGTTCTCTAAGGTGACCAAGCATTGTCTTTGGGAACACCCTAGCAGCCACATAGAAATCTAGCAGCTGTGCCATTGCAGAATAGCATAGCTGTCAACAGCACTGGCTGTTGGGTTAGGATTCCATTTCTGCCTCTTTCTCTGTTTTTGACTGTGGACAAGTTGACTTCACCTGCAAAACGGGAAGCAGTCATTGGGGTAATCATCCACCTACTCCAGAGCATCCTTGTAAGGATGACATACATAACATGTAATTGCTTAGAACAATGCCTGGAACATAGGAGGCAGTCCTAGACTCCAGCTATTATTATTGTTATTGCACAGCCTCTGAAGAAAGTGACACAAAGGTCTACCATTCTCACAGCAGAAGCCACTCATAAGAGGGAAAATTTAAATGAAACTGGAAGTTTATCTCCCTAGAAATTCTTGTTAAGCAAAAGAGAGAAAAGCAAGGAACACATGTGAAAGGAATCCATTTCCTTTTTGGAAAGACTCTGTGTTTGAAATCAAACTAACTTTCCCGCTTAGATTACGACAGGGAGTATATAAGCAGTGCTCCAACCCTAAGAAACCTTAATTCTGAAAAGAAATGAACAGACAGCAATATTGTAAGGCAGCCAGTCTGGTCGTATGTCTCCCCTGTGGTGCTTTTGTATAATACAGGGTGATCAGAAATGTCCTATTTTCAAAAAGATAAGCATCGGTAGCATTGGACAGAAGGAGGCTGTTTTTCCTTGAAAACTTATTTTCCAAGTACATGGGGAAAAATAAGCTTTTATGTGATGCAGAACAGTTCCGAGCATGTGAACATCAAGCCTACTGGAGAATCAGGACACCTGTGGGATTACATTCATCACCCCCCTATTTTCTCTCGACACAGAGAACACTTACTCTGAGGGCAATGTTTGTTAATTCCTAACAGACCAGGACTTATTCCAGCCTGCTATGGCTCTATGCCTCCTTTCACAAGTCAGGCAGTAGAGTAAATATCAAACCTCATTCTGGGATGGATAATTTTCTGCTTTAGCTGTGAATAACCATCATATAGAAACAATTAAGTAGGAAAGCGGTGACTTCAGATGAAAAGTGTCCTGTCAAGTTGGTAAAACACATGGTCAGTGAAATGTAAACCAAAAGATGCATTTTTTTATAAAAAGCCAGGCCACTCTTGTTACAGGCAGCAATGTGTTCTTCAACTTACCCAGGATGGAAAACCTCTTAAGTGAATGCTTCTCAGCCTTTTGTGGTTTCTGTAAGAATCTGGTAAAAACAAACCCTCTCACCAGAAAAATGCATAAATGCACATAACCACAGAAGTGTGTATGTAATTTTGAGTACCTGGACTCCCCCAAAAGTCCACTAATCCTCAGGCTAAGAACCTCAACTCTGAAGTGTAGATATGGTCAAGTTTGTGGATGTTGGTGTCAGACAGGCCTTGGTGTAAATTCTGGATCCAACTCTTTCTGCCATGTACCTTTCTGAGCCTTAGTTTTATCACCTGAAAAATAGAAATAATAATTCTTCCTATGTCATAGGTTAATTGTGAATATTCAATCTATTTAAAGTACTTAGCATAGTCCCTGGCATATACTAACAGTAAGCACTAATATTGTTATTAGTTAATAAAATATAAAACTTGACACCCTATGTGTCCACAGAGGGACTTCAATTCAATTTCACTGCCACAAACATTTACCAAGCGCCTCCTACTTCTGAAAGAGTGCGGTGGGATTCTGAAATGGGAATGTTGACAATGGGTGGCCCTGAGCCAGCTAAGTAAGATAGGCCCGATGTGCCCAAGACAGGACAGGCCAGATCTCAGGTTGGAAGGAACTTTAAGTCATCCAGCCCCACCATTATAGACAGTTATATCAAACACCCAGCAGAACTACAACTGCAATGTCCATTTCACAAAGGGAAACCTGTGACTCTTTAGGTAACACTTTATGTATTAAAGAGGAAAGGAATAAACCAAAGCTATTAATCACTTATGGACTAAATGGAATTAGTAAAAACAAATCCCGCCACTAAGAATTTTTTGGTTAACCACAGTTAGCCTACTGCTGGATTTTACTTAGAATTAAATGTGGAAATATGTGAAAGCAGTAGTTATGAATCAACAAAATCGGTCACAAAGCTCCATTAAAAACAGTGTTTTCTGCTCACCATCTAATCAGGTGCTCTTTAACACTGTGATAAAGAGATTCAAGACGGAGCATTAGATGACTTGGGATCAGTCTTTAAATCCACCAAAATACCTTCTCTATGCTGAAGTGAATAAAACATAAAAGAAGCAGACTCACAGAGAACAAACTAGTGCTTACTAGTGGGGATGGGGTAAGGGGCAATTTAGGGGTGGGGGATTGAGGCACAAACTGTTGGGTATAGGATAGGCTCAAGGATGTATTGCACAACACAGGGAATATAGCCATTTTTTTGGTAATAACTGTAAATGGAAAGTAACCTTTAAAGTTGTATAAAAATAAAAAAGTGGTAAAAAATAAACTATTACTTCAATTTGTCCTCTTACCTCCATTCCTATTACAACAAGCCACCACCATGTTTCATCTGTTTTGCTGCAGTGCTTTCTTCTGGATTATCTCCACCCTTGACCTACCAATCTACTCTTCACTTAACAGCAAGAGTGCTCTTTTAAAATATTAAGCAGATCATATTACTCCCTGTTTAAATTCTCTCTATGTCCTTACAATGCATGAAACCAAGAGAAGAAAGTGTGTCAAGTACGTATTATACTACTGTGTCAAAGGGACTAAGGCTTTTTTTTTGTTTGTGAAATAGGAATAATAATACCCACATCAAAGGGTTATTGTGAGAATTCAGTAAAGGCCAATGTTATTTTTGCATTCATTTTGTATTAGCTTTTGCAGGGAAGAAGATAAAATTCGGTGAACATTTATATTGTTAATTGTTACTTTACACTCCTCAGTACCACCTACAGAGAACCTTCTAAACGTTTTAGTGTCAACATTTTTATTTGTATTACTTTGGCCTCGAAGTAAAACATCTGCCTTAATTAAAGGATAAAACCCAGCTCTTAAAAATTATGGAGCAAACCAAGTTGAATTAAAAACACAGGACAGACTAAAGAATAATTTCAGATGTCTTCAGATCATTTTTTTAAGTTTTGGCATGGAAAATGATTAGATATTGTGGTTGATGCAATGTCACATCATGAAACTTGCACCATTTTTGGCAAATCTCTATTTTTATTGGTTTGAATTCATCTTTGCCTAGAGCAGTGCAGGACAATTTCCAAAATAGCATCATGAATTCAACAGCCCATGGTTATAGCAGTCCCCACGGCCCTTTTCTCTTTCAGTTCACACATTCCGATTTAGAAAACACCACACTGAGAATGAATCCTTGAAATCTGCTGAGGCTGGTGGCTGAGAAGATAGGAGTGTAGGTGAAAAGCTGCAGGTACAGTCAGCTATCTCTACACAAGTCAACTCTCATCTGTGCTTCCTTTTGCACTAGCTCCATATGAAAGCTGTAAGATCACTCCATGGTGAGCTCTTCGGTTGACTTAGAGTTTACTTGTGAGCTGTCATTTTTGGTGTCTTGTGAACTAAATTGGTTCATGGACTATTGCCCAAAAGAACAAGAAGAAGGAAAAGGAAGAGGGGCAGGTGAAGGGCGAAGGGAGAAAATATACCTCTACCATACAGCCCTCATTTTTAAAATTTTTAATATCATTTTTAAAGGTTACACTCCATTTACAGGTATTACAAAATATTGGCCGTATCCCCTTGTGTCGTACCATACATCCTCGTAGCCTGTCTTACACCCAGTAGTTTGTGCCTCCCACTCCCCGCCCCATCATGACCCTCCCCCTACTCCCACTGGTAACCACTAGTTTGTTCTCTCTATCTGTGAGTCTACTTCCTTTTTTTGTTGTATTCACTAGTTTGTTGTATTTTTTAGATTCCACATATACGTGGTATCATACAGTATTTGTCTTTCTCTGTCTGACTTATTTCACTTAGCATAATACCCTCCAAGTCCATCCATGTTGCTGCAAGTGGCAAAATTTCATTCTTTTTTATAGCTGAGTAGTATTCCATTGTACATATACATGTATATATATCACATCTTCTTTATCCGTTCAGCTGTCGATGGACACTTAGGCTGCTTCCATATCTTTGGCCCTCATTTTTTATCTCCAGGAATAAGAATATTTCAGCTTTCTTTACACCTCAGAGTAGTGATTTCTCCCATTTAGTACATACTTGTACTAAATATACGCTAGCAAACCTTCTTTTTGATTAAGAAAAAAAAAAAAATCTTTTTTTTTTTTTTTTCTCTACCACCAAAATCAGAACCTTTACTCACCCTCTGGAAAATGTGATAGAATGCAAGCTAGGGTAGATTGCATATTGGTAACAATAGGAAAACAGAAATAGTTTCAGCCCAACTCAATGTCTGACTTTGCCCGTTCCCTTTGTTTTTTGTTTGTTTGTTTGTTTGTTTTAACATCTTTATTGGAGTATAATTGCTTTACAATGGTGTTAGTTTCTGCTTTATAACAAAGTGAATCAATTATACATATACATATGTTCCCATATCTCCTCCCTCTTGCGTCTCCCTCCCTCCCACCCTCCCTATCCCACCCATCCAGGTGATCACAAAGCACCAAGCTGCTCTCCCTGTGCTATGCGGCTGCTTCCCACTAGCTATCTATTTTACGTTTGGTAGTGTACATATGTCCATGCCACTCTCTCACTTTATCACAGCTTACCCTTCCCCCTCCCCATATCCTCAAGTCCATTCTCTAGTAGGTCTGTGTCTTTATTCCTGTCCTGCCCCCAGGCCCTTCATGACACTTCTTTTTTTCTTAGAT
>RJWK010059278.1:0-13641 GCA_004363435.1 Platanista minor
AGGTGATCACAAAGCACTGAGCTGATCTCCCTGTGCTATGCGGCTGCTTCCCACTAGCTATCTGTTTTATGTTTGGTAGTGTACATATTATTTTTATGGGCCTGCTTAGACTTTCTGTGTTTTTCCCTCCAGGGACAAGGCGATACCTAGTTTGACCTGCATGGTCCAGTATGGTAGACACTAGCTAGATGTGGCTCTTTAAATTTAAATTAATTAAAATTACACATAGTTATGAATTCACTTCCTTAGTTGCAATAGCTTCCTTTCAGGTGGTCAGTAGCCACATGTGCCTAGAGGCTACTCTATTGAACAGAGCAGATAACATGTCAATTATCACAGAAAGTTCTATTGGACAGTGCTTACTTAGACCCTCTGTTTCCAGATGCAGTGTGTGGCTTATTTTTAACCCTCTTCACTGATCACTTGGGTAGGTTTTCGATTTGTTTTATCAATAATAATAATAGCAAATGTTATAGCCATGTATTCCAACACTGATTTTACCCACTTGTTGATTGTTTGCTGCAAACGCTTTCACTGGATATACCATTTCATTCATGGTTGAGGAAAAAGGAGGACACAAAACTCCTATCTGGCTTCTTTGAAATTTTTTTGCTAAATAAAGTAAAGATAGAATGTAAGGTACAGGTAAAGTTTAGGAATTCACTGTGAAAAACAGAACTAAATCCTAGAAAGCATTTATTATGTGCACTTACCATAGGTAAATAAAACACTGAAATGGTGATGAGAAATGAAATAAACAAAGGACCAAAAGGAAAACAAAACTGGCGGAGAAGCTAAAGGGAATAAAGAGAAAACTGTGTGAAACAAAGAAGTATTGTAAAAAGAAAAATAAATGCAATGCCAGGATTAATTCTTTTTTTTTTTTAAGGTGACAATTTTTAGGCGATTTTTTAGGTGCTTTTTTTAAATAGGAAGTATAGTCGATTTACAATGTTGTGTTAGTTTCTGGTGTACAACAAAGTGATTCTGTTATATATATATATATCTATTCTTTTTCAGATTCTCTTCCATTATAGGTTATTACAAGTTGTTGCATATAGTTCCCTGTGCTCTACAGTAGGTCCTTGTTGTTTACCTGTTTTATACATAGTAGTGTGTATATTTTAATCCCAAACTCCTAATTTATCCCTTCTCTCCTCCCCTTTGGTAACCATAAGTTTGTTTTCTGTGAGTCTGTTTCTGTTTTGTAAATAAATACATTTGTATCATGCTTTTAGATTCCATATATAAGTGATATCATATGGTATTTGTCTTTCTCTGTCTCCTTACTTCACTTAGTATCATAATCTCTAGGTCCAGGATTAATTCTTTTTTTTTTGTGATACGCGGGCCTCTCACTGTTGTGACCTCTCCCATTGCGGAGCACAGGCTCCGGACGCGCAGGCTCAGTGGCCATGGCTCACGGGCCCAGCCGCTCCGCGGCATGTGGGATCTTCCCGGACCGGGACACGAACCCATGTCCCCTGCATCGGCAGGCGGACTCTCAACCACTGTGCTACCAGGGAAGCCGCAGGATTAATTCTTAATTGGAAGTAGAAGGGAAGAGAAACACTGTGTAAAACCAGTGATATGGAAGAAAAGCTTGAGATATTTCCACCAAATTCGGAAGGAAGTAGAATGAGATAAAAATGAAAAAAGAATAGACTATGTCCAGAAAATGATGACCCAACAGTTGAATATATATATATATATATTCATCTGAATATATAAGAATATGATATATCCTTTTCCCAGATATACTGTTCACAAATGTAAAGCAATAAACATTCCTTGAACTGAAGAATATTTGAGCATTCAAATTAAAAATATTAACTAAATAGCAGATGAAGCTTGATGAAATTTTGGAATTTGAAGCATGAGGAAAGTATTACAAGTAGCTTATGGTGTCTTTTTTTAAACTGAAGTATAGTTGATTTACAATGTTGTATTAATTTCTGTGCAGCAAAGTTATTCAGTTATACATATATATATATATTTATATATATATATATATACACATATTCTTTTAAAAATTCTTTTCCATTATGGTTTATCACAGGATATTGAATATACTTCCCTGTGCTATTCAGTAGGACCTTGTTGTTTATCCATTCTACATATAAAGGCTTGCATCTGCTAACCCCAAACTTCCAATCCATCCGTCCTCCACCCCTTATCCCCCTTGGCAACCACAAATCTGTTCTCTAGGTCTGTGAGTCTGTTTCTGTTTCATAGATAGGTTCACTTGTGTTGTATTTTAGATTCCACATATAAGTGATATCCTGTGGTATTTGTCTTTCTCTTTCTGACTTACTTTGCTTAGTATGATAATCTCTAAGTCCATCCATGTTGCCACAGATGGCATTATTTCACTCTTTTTTATAGCTGAGTAGTATTCCATTGTATGTGTATATATACACACCACGTCTACTTTGTCCGTTCATCTATCGATGGACATTTAGATTGTTTCCATGTCTTGGCTATTGTAGATAGTGCTGCTATGAAGATACGGATGCATGTATCTTTTTGAATTATAGTTTTGTCTGGAAATATGCCCAGGAGTGGGATTGCTTAATCATATGGCAACTCTATTTTTAGTTTTTTGAGGAATATCCATACTGTTTTCCATAGTGGCTGTACCAACTTACACTTCCTGTGGTGTATTGTTTGTACTTAATGTTCCCTAACATGGAAAAAAACATATGTGGAAAACAAGTTGAAACACTGGCATAATTCACTAGTTTTCTGCCTCCTGGAGGAAAGTGGCTCTGATAGAGCCACAATAGGTATCAGTTCACAAAATCATATTTTTTAAAAGATGACTTATGAATTTCTCTAGTTACTATCCTCAGTCAAAGTTGGCCACAGTGGGTAATTGCAGCTAAGGCTGTGCTGAGGTTGGTATTATATCTACATGTAGTTTAATGAATGGAGCCCAAGGGCAAATATTGTCTCCATGTCAGCTTTCTTGTAACCTCTGTTTTTCTTTCAAGATCATTTTTCAAAACAGTTCTGTTGTGGCCTGACTTGGAGGGTGTGGGGAGGGGGATTGCAGTCTTGTGTAATGGTGATGGATCTCGGGTGTTAGAACAATGTTACACAACCCTGCATTTTTATCATTCTAATGACTCTTACTGGACAAGGGGAGCTTACTTCTCTGCCAGATATTTATACAAGCTAATCAGAGGCTTGATACAATACAGATGGTGATAACCTTTTGCTATACAAAGTTCATGTCAAGTTTTTTGTTGGCCACAAAGGGTTTGCCTCATTCAGTATTCTGGACCAAAAAATTCTATTTCTTAAATGCCTTTCAGAGGATTGCAGATGATGTAAACTATTTCAGGAACAGTACGAGGAGAATCAAGAGTTGGTCCTCTACCACATTCCACCAACATTACCACAGCTCTATTTACTTCTTAGATCTGTGGGATGAAAAAATTGTTTTTATTGAATGATGTTCTTATTCAAGTATGATGAAGCACAGAGATTGGGGGAGGGGGGTAGATTATTTTCAGTAAATCATCCATTCCCCGCTCTATCCTTAAAGTGCATTCCAGACCCAGATCTTGTGTAATTCTTTGCTTGGACTACTAGTCCTGCTGTTCTTCTTACTGTTTTAAGCTTAATATATTGTCTTGCCAACAGATATAATGTTTCCTGTAAATACTCAGTAGTTCTCTGCAAGAAGAGAAGAAAAATAGAATCACAGCTTAAAGTGTTTTGTACATAATGAGTAGTACAACCAGAAATCTCTGCAAATCCTAACCTGGATGTCAAGGAATGTTACTGACAGGAGTGAAGATTAATATTCCAAGGTGGTATTTGTTTGTGTCTGAAGGACAATAAAGGCACAAAAAGAAAACTTTATCTTTTTTTGTGCAAAACTATAAAACATACAGCACACACACACATTCTGTATATTCCCACTGCTCACTTAAGACCAACGTACTCAAGCAACTCTCTCCAGTGTATCCTAGAGTTTATCCGCTCTAGATTTCTAGATGTGGAACTGCTGGATCAAATGGTTGGATAGAAAAAAAATTAATGAAGAATTTGATAAGTTGACTCTCAAGCTCAGTTGGAAAGGAGAATGTTCAAGGTTAACTACAAGCATTTTAAAAGAGAAAATAAAAGGATGTTAGAGTTTCACTACCAGATATGAAAAAAAATACTATGACGATATAGTAACCAAACTATGTGGCATTGGCCATGAATCAGCAAGTAAGTCAATAAAGCAGAATGAAGAGACTTTAACCAGGGAAGAAAATTGCTTATGAAGTTGGATAAAAGTAAAGGGAGTATCTATTTCACATCAAAGAAAAATGTATGGATTTCATAATTTTTAAAAAACAGAAGTATTAGAGAAAAGAATATGAGAATATTTTAATAGACTTGGTGAGGGGAAGCTTTCTAAAGCAGTGTGCAAGAAGAGAGAGAGATAAGGGTGACTCCAGGGTTTTGGGCCTGAGCACTGTCTGCATTATGGACTGCTATTTATTGACTAATATTTATTGAGTGTGTACTATTTCCCAAGTGCTGTGCTAAACTTTGAGAATTAAGAATTGAAGAACTAGACAAAAATATCTGCCTTCAAGGAAGTTACACGTGGGGAGAAGACTAAGTTTTTGTCTGAAGTTGTCCTTGCCTTTGTCACCTCGGAATATCTTTGAGCTGTGTTGCAAAGAGGTTGAATCAAGTGACCTCCTTCTGTCTCCCTCTGCCTTTCATCTCTAGCCTTTGCCTCTCCCTCTAAATAAGGTGGGGTTGTCGGACTTCCAAAAGACTTTTTTCTACCTGTTTTCCAAGATATCACAAGGTTCCATCAGTAAGAGAAGCTGTGTTTGTAAATAAGAACATATTTCACTATCTGCCAATTAAGATTTTTTTTTAATTCTTTATTTTTCTAATACTAACTGTCATTTCTATTTTGAGGCTCCAATCCACCTGATGAGAGAAAACTCCATCCAGGTACTTCCAAGCAAATTCAAAATCAGAAATTTCTCAAGTGCTTCACTTTTAAAAACTGAGCCACATTCAGGAATGTTTCCCTCTTCCGTTTCTCCCTCTAGTTGAGTCTAAACTTTGGAGCTTCTGCAAAGCTGCAGCAAGGGAGTGGATGTCCACCGCTCAGCTCTGACACTCCCTGCATGTCCATCATCTGGAATTGTCTCAATTCTCTCATCAGTGGTCATGATGATCATCCTTGGTCATCCGCATATGGGTTTGTCAGCTTTGCCACCCTTGGTGCAGTAATCTCCTGGGGCTTCCAGGATTTCTTCATGTTAATATTGCCTGAGAGAGACATAGCTCTCATGGTCCATGCTGTCAGCCACTCCCAGATCCTTAATATTGCAGGACTCCCTAGGAGTCTTCATATTGCACCAACTCTCTCTCCTAAGCCTCTCCAGGGTTACACAAGACTCATCAGGTCTTCTCCCCTTGAACATCCCTCATAGTTATATTCTGTTGCCCCACGTCACTGTGACCAGCAGCACTTCTGTGAGACTTACCATTATCCCAAATATCCACATGGAAAGAGGACTCATGGATTCCCTATACCCATCCCTGTAAAGGAATGTCAGTCATCGCTCCTACAGTGGTGACTGAGTTGGGGCGTGTGGAGGGATTGGTGTAGAGCACAGCGCCTCACAGCAACATCTAAAATCTCTCCTTCTCCCCTAACTCCTCTTTCTCTCCCTCTCCTCAGAGGTTCTTTTTTTATTATTTTTATTTTTTATACAATTTTTAAAGGTTACACTCCATTTAAAGTTATTACAAAATATTGGCTATATTCCCCATGTTGTACAATACATCCTTGTAGCGTATCTTACACCCAATAGTTTGTACTTCCCACTCCCTCACCCATATATTGTCCCTCCCCTCTCTCCCCACTGGTAACCACTGGTTTGTTCTCTATATTTATGAGTCTGCTTCTTTTTTGTTATATTCACTAGTTTGTTGTACATTTGAGATTCCACATAATAAGTACAGTATTTGTCTTTCTCTGTCTGACTTATTTCACTTAACGTAATGCCCTCCAAATCCATCCATGTTACTGCAAGTGGCAAAATTTCCTTCTTTTTTATGGACGAGTAGTATTCCATTGTGTATATATACCACATCCTCTTTATCCGTTCATCTTTTGATGGACACTTAGGTTGCTTCCATATCTTGGCATTTGTAAATAATGCTGATGTGAACGTTGGGGTTCAGGTATCTTTTCAAATTAGTGTTCTTGTTTTCTTCAGATATATACCCAGGAGTGGGATTGCTGGGTCATATGGTAATTCTATTTTTAGATTTTGAGCAATCTCCATACTGTTCTCCAGATTGGCTGCACCAATTTATATTCCCACCAACAGTGTACAAGGGTTCCCTTTTCTCCACAACATCACCAGCATTAGTTACTTCTGTTCTTTTTGGTAGACATTCAGAGGTTCTTTTCTTGTCTGGAGTGAGGAAATATCTCATACATACCAAGTATTCATCCCAGATCTTCTTGTCATTCATCAAGAGGGCGGCTTTTTAAGCTTTAAGAGCCATTAGTATCTCATGTTATTCTGCCATATACACCTGCCCTCCGTTCCTGTCGTCAGTACGGTCCTTCCACACTGTCTGCTTTCCTTTATTTCACTTGGTTTTCGAGAAGAAGTGGAATGAAGTCTTTGAATACCTTTTCTCAAATTGCTGGCTTTCCAGATGTTTTCCAGAGTAATTTTTAGTTTAATTGAATTGTCTTTAAATTCGGATTTAACAGCTTTATCTTTAGCTCACAAACTCTGAAACTAATTGGCAGGAATTATTGAATTAGAATAAACACCTATTAATTATATACTAATGAAATATGCTTTGTACAGACATGAACCTTATGAAAGAATCTGGGTCTTATAGCTGAGCCTGTCCCCTAAAATGAGGCAAAGTTATTTTTAAAATCATAATATCTCCTTTTAACTTTAACAGAACGTAGGTTACAATGTTGCTCTTCTTCGGAATGTAGTATTTCTTGAATCATTGCTTAAGAAACATTGGGGGCTTCCCTTCCCTGGTGGCGCAGTGGTTGCGAGTCTGCCTGCCGATGCAGAGGACACAGGTTCGTGCCCCGGTCCGGGAAGATCCCACATGCCGCGGAGTGGCTGGGCCCGTGAGCCATGGCCGCTGAGCCTGCGCGTCCGGAGCCTGTGCTCCGCAACGGGAGAGGCCGCAACAGTGAGAGGCCTGCGTACCGCAAAAAAAAAAAAAAAAAAAAGAAACATTGGATTCCTTCTAAGAACTTGCCAGAAAATATACCCTGGTGCTTCTTTACCTTTCCTATCCATTTCTAATGAAAGCAACAACAGCAAATTTAATTATAAGCCAGACTCACCATTGGATCTCTTGTGCCTTTACAGTATGACATTACAAAGCATCAGTGGCAATGAATATACACTTTTTAAAAAAGAAAGGTTTCATCTTTTTCCTTTTATCTATAGAGAAGGAACAGCATATAACATTATAAAGGATAACCCACTTGTCCTAAAACAGTAAAGCCCAATTGTCAAATTGAGTGAATCAGTATTTTCTCATGAAGATAGAACACCACCAAAAAAACAGCTGATTTTGTGCTAATACTGGGTGGTCCAAAAAAGATGAAGTATTGAATCAATTCTCCAATTTTGGAGGAGCAGTGGAAAAACAAATAGAGGAGGCAAGTGAGTCATTATTAACTCTGGAAAAGACATGCTCTGCTAAATTTTCTTCTCGTCCAGCTTTTAGTGTATGATCATGAAGTGGTTCAGCTAGGTAGGTAAGTGGGTAGCTAGCTAAATATGATAGGAAGTAGATACATAAGACACAGATTTAGTCCATATTTTGAGCCTGAAAATCAATAGAAATAGTTTAACAATAATTGATAATATCAATACAAATTCATTCCATAAACTTTCTTTTTGGGCTGTGCTGGGTCTTTGTTGCGGCGCATGGGCTCTTCATTGCAGTGCGCAGTCTTCTCTACTTGTGGTGTGCGGGCTTAGTTGCCTGGCAGCATGTGGGATCTTCATTCCCTGACCAGGGATTGAACCTGCATCCCCTGCATTGGAAGGTGGATTCTTTACATGGGACCGCCAGGGAGGTCCCCATAAACATTTGTTGCTCTCGATTAGCAAGCTCTATGGTGATGATGATGATGATGATGATGGTGATGATGATGATACATTTTAAACGCTTTTGAGGTTTATTGTGGTTCTTTGAGAAGACCATTGTAGGCTCTCATCTGTGCCTGTTTGTGTTTTACCTTCACTGATCAGTGTTCCATTCCTCACTCTTGTGAAATGTTAATTATCTTCACAAGCACTCCCTTACCCAATAAGGGAGGCGCAGAGTAGGCCAACACAATACATACTCATACTAACTTGCCCTATTTCATTACAGCAAATTCTTCGTCATTCTAGAGAAAACTCAACAAAAGTTATATTTCTCATTACGGATGGATATTCCAACGGGGGAGATCCAAGACCCGTTGCAGCATCACTGCGAGATTTTGGAGTGGAAATCTTCACTTTTGGCATATGGCAAGGAAACATTCGAGAACTGAACGACATGGCTTCCACCCCAAAGGAGGAGCACTGCTACCTCCTCCACAGTTTTGAAGAATTTGAGGCTTTAGCCCGCCGAGCGTTGCATGAAGGTAATGGAAACCTACTGGCATAAACGCAATGCCTTTAAACAGGGTTTCCTTCTTGCTTATTTCTTGAAACCCACTGTGGGGATAATACCAAGCCCTATGGGGTCTTCGCTGAGCGTGATGCCCATGTGTTCTTCGTGTATTATGAGCTGCGTTGAACTTCATAAGTAGAGATGACATTCTGGCCTTGCAACAGGAGTATTTGTTTTGTTTTGTTTTTTAATAACTGTGATATATTTTCACTAAAATATCCATATGCTCCACCCTGGAACCATTAGAATCAGTGGAATTAACTGAGGTGTGTTTTGAGGCCACACACGGAGTCGGAAGCCTTGACTTACATCTCATCTTCAGTTATCTGGAAGGATGAAGTAAATATTCAGAGACATGCTTAGTGAACCTAACCAGAGTGTTTCCAGAAATATACATGAAGATTATAGGGACGATAAATACTTAACACATACTTCTTGACCTGACAGTTTGAGTGTAAATATGCTTATGGATAAACTGAAGAGCAGTGACAGCGACAGGGAATAGCATCAGTAAATCCATTCATTAGAGTTCTTTGTACACCATTTATAAGGATGTTTAGTTGAGTGACTTAAGTCAGATGAACTTCCAGGTGTAGTATGGGCATGTATCTTGCAGTGGTCCAGGAGAGAAAGTGCAGATTGGGGATGGGGATCTAGCCTCAGGCCAAAGCCATGGAGCAAATTAGCCTTGATCTTTGCAGGTATCCACATGAAAGATTCAGTTTGATGGGCAAATCATGGCAACATGAGGTTTCCTCATGATTAGTGATGTTCAAAATAAGTGGGTCAGCCTTACTGTAGTTCCAACAGAAGAGTTTAGAGCAGCATCTCAGGCTACCCATGGATAGAGCAAAAATTCCCAATTAGTCACCTACTAACTGGGTGGCTTTGGGAAAATTATTTAACTTTTGCACTCCCTAGATTTCTTGTTAATAGAATAGGGTACAAGATTAGTACCTACTTCATAGGCTTATTCCAAGGATTAAGTGGATTAATACATATAAAGTGATTAGAAAAGTCACTGAGGGCTTATTATACTAAGCTCTCAATAACTGTCCATTGGCTATTACCTTAGCCAATTTATCTAACATCTATGAGCTTCAGTTTCCTCTACTTTTAAAATAGAGATATTATAACATGTACCGAATAGCTTTGTCAGGAGAATTAAATAAAATATTTAAATTTCACCAGCGCAGTGTTTGGCATATGACAGAAGTTCAGTAACTGGGGCTTTTTTTGTTTCTCCTTTTCTCTGGGAAAAGTGATATGCTGAGTAGGAAGACAGAGTGGCTGTTGCACTAGATGGGATTATGAAATTGTGGGTGTTATTAGCTGTGTCATAGAGGACTCGTTTCCAGTCCTACCAACCTTCTGTTTTGTAGGATGGGGGCCTTCTGCCCAATGCAAGTTGAGTCAGAAACTGGATGGGACAGAGTCTTCAAGGAAAGGATTTTGGTTACCCTATCACAACAGAGTTTTGGAAGGCATCACTTTTATTACAAAATACTAAAATCTAAAATGTGTAATAATCTAATCAAGTTTCCAGGTTCCATAAGAAAAAATCCTGTTTTTACTGAAAAGAAACGATGGGGGCAAAGGAAGTGAACCTCATTTCTCCTGCCTCCATGTTCTCTGAAGCAACTTTCTTTTTTCATATATAGGTTTTTATTTTTATACAATTTTTAAAGGTTACTTCCAATTTACAGTTATTACAAAATATTGCCTATGTTCCCTGTGTTGTACGATACATCCTCGAGCCCATCTTATACCCAAGAGTTTGTACCTTCCACTCCCCCACCCCCACTCTGCCCCTCCCCTCACTGGTAACCACTCGTTTGTTCTCTCTATCTGTGGTCTGCTGAAGCTACTTTCAATTTGGATGGATCCACTTTTGGTCTCCAGGCTGTCCATGTTTGTGGCCATTCTCAATAGACGTAGGTTCCAGGATAATAGCTTACCACGTATGCAACTTGTTCACTTATCTCTCTCCCTGACCTAAATGCCAGTGCACCGGCCTTATAGCTACGTTTTTCTTGCTCCCTCAACTGCCAAATAAACCTGTGTCTCAGAGCTAAGTCCGAGATGCCCATGTTGCAGACCTTGTACCCACACCATAGTCTATTAGATGGGGCTTTAATAGGGTACTTGGTTGTACAAGTCTCTTTCTCTTAGGGCCGGGGTCTTCCCTTTACATTGTCCCTGTCTATTGTTCAGGGTCTTAATGCATAGAGACAGATGTTCCATAACTGAGGCCATCACCAATCTCCTTTCTGGGTATTCAATGGCAGTTCATGTGTCTTGCTGAAACTCACTCATTTGAGTTTCTACTGTGGACCTATCACTGTATCTAGGCCTAGCACTGTGGACCTAGTGCTGGAATTTAGGCTAAGACTTTTGAACTTTCTCAGCAGGGTAAATGGAACTTACTGTGTGCCTGATTCTGGGCCATCCATTCCTGATAAGTCATAGTCAACCTTACCCTGCCCCGTTAAGTCACTTTCAGAACAGGACAGCTCTGCCTGTGTTGTTAATTCCCAGCATGGCTCAATTCAGAGCATGGCTCAAATAATCTGTATGGTCTCCTTTTACACAACAAGTGAAAATTTATTTAAAATTGAGAGAGAAACCAGATCCTGGTTCTATTATTCAACTTGTGTGGTGCCATTGTTTCAGTTTTTAATCAAATAATTATAGAAGTAATGGTATTTATTCTTAAATCAGTAACTCACCATCAGCACCCTTTGACAGCAGTCAGGATTGCAGCTTTATTTATTTATCTGAACAAGGATTCTAGAAATCTGGTTGCTGCTGCCTGACCTCATGCTGGTGTGGAAGCCAGAGGACTGACCTGGAGAACCGACTACATTACTTCCTGCTGCATCTGGAGATTCCTCGCTGAAACTACTTAATTTCTGCCTGACCCTGCCTGGCCTTGAGAACTTATGATGAGGTCCCAGACTGAAATAGCTTAACCAGCTGAATCAAATTCCCAGTCTGTGGTCCTGCAAATCACACACCTTCATATTTGGATGGGAGTGGGGAGCAGTTGGAAATTTGATGGAAATGAAAAGATGTTTTCTCTGTCTTGAGCTTCAGTTGTGGTAACAAGAGAATGTAACATTCAACTGCTCATTCATTTTTTTTTATGACCCCCTGTCATATGTGCTTGGTAGATCTGCCTTCTGGGAGTTTTATTCAAGAGGATATGTCCCATTGCTCATATCTGTGTGAAGCCGGCAAAGACTGCTGTGACCAGATGGCAAGCTGCAAATGTGGGACACACACAGGTCAATTTGAGTGCATCTGTGAGAAGGGGTATTACGGGAAAGGTCTACAGTACGAATGCACAGGTGAGTGCCCAGTCTGTGTGTAACTGTATCAGTTGTCTTTTCCTGTGTAGGAATCAGTCCACATACTCAATGGGTAAACACTAAGTATTTGGTACTGCTCATGAGTCTGTGGATCGGTTGGGCAGCACTTTTGGTCTCAGCTGTGTTGGCTCAAGCATTTGTGATTGGCTGTGAGTAGGGTTGGCTGCCCCACTGATCTTACCTGAGTTCTCTTACCTGTTTGGGGATCAGCTAGCTGGAGGCTGGTCTAAAATGGCTTGTCTAGGACTACTAGGCTGTCCTTTATATGGCCTCTCAGACCCCATGAAGCCAACCCAGGCTTGTTTACATGGTAGGGGCAGAGCTCCAAGAGGAGGAATGGCCTCTTGAAGCCTAGGTTCAGATCCGGGAAGGGGGAAGATTTGGGGCCTTTTATTTGTAATCAGTCAATAGCCAAATCGCCAAAATATGCCTCAGCGTCTGTAAGAGATTGCAGCCAGTGGGATTCTGGTCCTCAGGCCACATGTAACTTGTAGTATTGTCACCAAAAAATGTAACTGATGGTCTTTTAGCTCTTCATAAGTCTCCACGAAGGGACATTAGAAAGCTCTAAAAGTG
Organism: Platanista minor; assembly: GCA_004363435.1. Classification (NCBI taxonomy): domain Eukaryota; kingdom Metazoa; phylum Chordata; class Mammalia; order Artiodactyla; family Platanistidae; genus Platanista; species Platanista minor. Next base: position 12,642 of record RJWK010059278.1, read on the forward strand.
ACATCACTTCAAAATGGAATTCACTTCTTCGACGTTTATAATTTTATCTTCTCTAGGTTTTCTTACCACAGGATCTTCATGTTTTTAATACTATATTAGAAAGACAAGAAGAACAACTTAGGATTTTTGGGTTCTAAGTTATATTTTAGCTGTGATAAAAAATAAATTATGTTTTAGGAAATATCAAATATATAGAAGTACTATATGGTTTTTCTGTGATAGCATTTTGTTTGCTCTGTTTTACTTAAAAGGTAACACGTTTTTTAGAACTTACAACTCTTCCATGGTTTGCTGTTTGGGAAAAATGTATTCCCATGGAAATTAATACCCACCAGGAGAATTTTGGGGCAGTAGGTTTACTTTATACTGTCTGGTGTGATCTTTCACTGCTCATTTCACATGAACATTATTTCATTCTGCTATTTGGAAGGTAGGTGGGTCAGCTGTATAACACAGAAACGTGCTTCTCCCAGGGGTGAACCTCCCAGGTCTTTGACCTGACCTGCTTTCTCTCTTTTCTTCTCCTAGTGGGACATTTCTCCTCATGTTCTTCTTTTACTCACTTTTACTTTGTTTTTTAAATTGAAGTATAGTTGATTTACGGTGTTGCGTTAGTTTCCGCTGTACAGCAAAGTGATTCAGTTACACATATATATACATTCTTTTTTTTATGTTCTTTTCCACTGTGGTTTATCCCAGGATACTGAATATAGTTTCCTGTGCTCTATGGTAGGACCTTGTTGGTCCATGCTGTATATAATCGTTGGCGTCTGCTAGTCCCAGCCTCTGATACTTGCTTTCATTCTTGTTGTTCCTCATCTCCCTTCCCTCGATTTCTCCTCCCCCCACCACTGGCCCTGATCCCAGCTGACGGACATCCTTCGCGGATCCGAGCATCCATGCTCGCCCAGCAGAATCATTCCTTTCTTGGCCCTGCTCCCACTCCATCAAGCAGGATTTCTCATTTAAGCAGAAAAAAGGGAGGGTGAGATCTGCCCAA
>RJWK010059279.1:0-13641 GCA_004363435.1 Platanista minor
CTCTGTTTTTAGGGTTTTTTTGTTTGCCCTACCCCGGTAAGTGTGGAGTTTCTTGCCTTTTGGGAGGTCTGAGGTCTTCTGCCAGCGTTCAGTAGGTTTTCTGCAGGAGTTGTTCCACGTGTAGCTGTATTTCTGGTGTATCTGTGGGGAAGAAGGTAATCTCCGCGTCTTACTCTTCCGCCATCTTGTCTCTCTCCCCAAGACTCTCTGTTATTTCTGATGAGAAGTTAACCATCATTTTTAATGTTCATGTGTACATTATGTGTCTTTTTTTCCCTCTACTTTCAGAGTTTTTCTTTCTTTGATTTGTCAGCAAGTTGACTAAGATGTTCCTAGATATGTTTTTCTTTTTATTATCCTACTTGGGGATAACTGAGATTTCTATATCTGAAAGTCAATATTTTCAGAGAAATTTGGGAAAATGTAGACCTTTATTTCCTCAAAGATATTTTTCTGCCCTAGCCTCACTCTTCTTTCCTTCTGAAACTCCAATTATATATACATTGGATTGAAGCTCTTTTCATAGTCAATATTTTTCCATTCTTCAGGGTTCACTGACTCTTTTTTTCCTGTCATTTCCAATGTGCTGTTAAGCCACCCAGTAAGTTTTTCATTTCAGTTATTGTATTTTCCAGTTCTACAATTTCCACTTAGTTGTTTTTAGTAGTTTCCATTCTTTTGCCAAGATTACCTCTATGTCCACTCATTAAGCTCATATTTTCCTTTCAGTACTTGAATGCTTTTAAACTCAACTTCTAGACCATCTCAGGCTCAGTTTTTTATTGACCATTTTCTCTTGACGGTGGGTCACAGTTTTCTGTTTTGTTGTATGTATATTAATTTTTTACTTTATACTGGATGTTTGGGGGCTTTCACCCAAGGACAGCTTTTACACTGACAGCCAGCTGTGTATACTTCACTCTACAACGTTGCTTACAATGTTTTCAGCCTTCCTGTTGAAATCCATTCACAGATCTGGCTGTACCACCTTCTACTCTTTCTATTATCCACTGACATCCTGATTTCTTGTGTGAATTCACTGAGAAGGCCAAATAATTTAGTTGGAAGAAATTGCTGGGGTTTAGCCAAGCAGACTTAAATTTTAATCTTAGTCTGATACTTACTGGCTAGAGTGTCTTGGTCAGGTTATAAAATCTCCCAGTTTCTTTATCTTTAAAATAATCATAACAAATCTCCATCTTATTAGGCTTTTATGAACACTAAAGATGACATAGATAAAGCATGTAGCATGTAGTACTCAATAAATTATACCAAATATTATTAAGTACTTATACCACCTGGTTCAAGTTTCTACATTGCATAAGGACTCCAGTGTCTAGCTGGACAATCCATCTAAAGCTTTAGCCCACTGACTTCCTTGACTTCAATAACCTGTACCTGTACTTCATTTTTGCCCATTCCCATGGCCATATTTGGAGCCTGTCATCATCTGGATTTGATGTCATATTGCTTTAGAAACATTAAACTTTAATAACTGAAACTTTCATCACAATTTCTCCCCTTTCCTTCCTTACTTTTTCTTCTACAAACTCTTACTGAGCACTTACTTCCTGCTGGGTCTGTCAAAATGCGTGAAACAACTCTCTGTTCTGATGAAGCTCAGAGTGGGATGGAAGGGACAGGCCAGTAAACGTACAGTCATAAAACCATATTTGTCATAGGTTTTTGTACAGAGCACAGGATGAGTATCGAACCTAGCCTGGAGGCCCAGACTTCCTGGAGGAGAGATTGCCTGAGATTATTTGTAAAGAATAAGTAGGATTTCGCTAGATAAATGCAGGAGAGAAGGCTGAGAGGATGGCGATCCCAGAGGCTAGAGGAAACCTAACTTATTGGATGCCTGCATTACAAAGTTGAATCCAGTTAGAGCACAGAGCATAAAAATCTAGAGGAGAAAGACTCATCACAAAAAACATTGAAGAGCATTTGCCAGAGTTCCCGGTAATGACTGCCTGTACCAGGGAAGATGGAATGGAAATAGGTGGAGAGGTTTGAGGGCTACTTAGGAGGCAAAATTAAGACACATGCTGACTGGATATTGGTGAGGGAGGGGAAGATGTCAACAAGATTTCTGGCTACAGTGACTGGATGGATGGTGGTACCAGGTACTGAGAGGGCACATGAGAGCAGGGTTTTGGGGGAGGATGATGAGTTCAGAGTTGGATCTGTGGTGTCAATGGGACAAGGTAGAGATATGTAGCAGACTGTTAGATAAACAGATCTGGTGCTTAGAAGAGGATCTTGGAGATGGAGATTTAGCAGTCAGAGCATAGAGATGGTGGATGAGGCCATGCAAAGAACAGGATTATTCAGGGATCGTACGTAGACTGAGAAGGTATTAAGAATGGAACACTGAAGTTTGGTCTGTAGGTGTATGTTTGAGAGTCGAATATTGCTAGGGCTTTTCCAGTCTCAAGAGACGACAATGACTCCTTCCCTCCTCCCAGCTCCTCACCGGAAGCAGCCAGGTGCAGATCTTCCAGCAGGAAGAGGAGAAAGCCTTTGGAATCCATGTGCTGCCCAGGCCACGGGCTGGCTTGTGATTGGCCCTGGACCCCCCGGCTCAGCAGCAGGCGAAGGTGGGTGGGACTGACGGCAGGGTGGATGGGGATGGACGTGTAAGGGTGCTGTGGCTCCACTAGCACCTCCACAAAGGCTGACTTCCCCGTGGCTTCCTCTCCAGCCAGCAGCACCGGGTGTCCCTCTGACAGAAGCAGGTCCACCACGTACAAGAGCCTTTCAGTCTACAGGACAGGAGCAGGGCTTACTGTGGCAGCTCCAGGTTAGCACAGTAATCTAGCCAAAAGTAAAGGTCTAGGAATCTTGTATTAAAGCTGTATTTGCAGAACACTGCATGCACTCTGGAGACTGTGAAAACATTTCAAGGAACGGGGGCAGGTAGGCCTAGGACATGGACCGCCCCAGGATATCTCTTTGAGCCCCAACCCCAGCTACTGCCCCACTGTCCTCACACCTGAGGAGAAGGGTTGAAGGTGCCCTGAGTTCCCTTGATGCGGCTGCCCAGGTATTGGCCAGTGAAGGGGGCCAGCGTCCCATCTTCAGGGCATACATGTAGATCAAACACCAAGGCTGAGGCTGGTAGCTCAGGGTAGTTGGAGAGGCAACTAATAGAATCCCTCAGGAAGGTATCAAAGAGGGGCCAGAGCCTGCTCAGATGGACATACAGGCAAAAGTGTCAGACAGTTACAACAGTTCCATTTGTGATACACTCACACACTCCACCCTCCCCCAACAATGTCACCTGGGTTTTGACTCCCATGGGCCACTCATTCCATCTCAGCCCTCTGCATCCCCCACCCCCCATCCCTGTAGATACCTGGAGGGAAGGTGGGCTCCAAAGCCCCAGATCAAAGCAAAAAGAAAGCTGCTGACAGCCAGCAAATGCTCCCTGCGCTTACTAGGCACAGCGTCACTGTCAACCTGGTACCGGTGCAGAGAGCTGCTTTTCGAGGACTTGAAGCTTCGGGCCACAGGATCACTATAGCTGAGGTCCTCTGCAAAGGTCATCATGGCCAGAATCGGAGCCCCAGGAGGAAAAAGGGGAGGGAGGTGGGGGAAGAGAGTAGAGGTTGGCTATTACTTCTCACTTTCAGTCCCCAGGCCCAAGTCCACCTAAGAACCTGGGCCACAGGCTCGAGCTATCCTCAAGGCCACATAGCTCTCAAATCAGCCCTTCCCTTCACCTGGGATATGTGCCTTCTCCTCATCTATGCGCAGGTGTGGGTCAAGCAGACAACGCAAGATGCGGGCCAAGCTGGTGACTTCAGCCACACCTGGGCAAACGGCCCGCTGCCCATGTACCTGCAGCAGAGAGCTGGCACCCTGGCAGGTGAGGAATCGGAATGTTGCAGGCACCAGCACGTCTGCCAGGAGGTTGAGTTCAGTGACAGTCTGGAGCTGCAGGCGGTACTCCCGGGGCAGGGCTGCCATCAGGACGCTCAGCATACCCTGCCACGTCTGCTCCCCACAGCACCAGACTAGGGCACAACGGCCCACCACTGTGGGAGACATGTCTGTTGCATCTCCCACCTCCATCAAAAGAAAAGTACCTGGGGGTCGTGCTATTTGCTGACCATTGGGGAGGCTAAGCTGGGGGGGGTCACCCAGGAGGCAAGTGATGGAGTCCAGCCAAGCAGCACTGGAAGCCCCATCACATATTATCCAGTGATGAATCCCCACTGATTCCTGCACCTGCCCCCTTGGGCCCCCAGTCTTATACCGACTGGCTTCACCAAGCAGCCTGGGGAAGACACCATGGTGCCAGCAGGGGCCCTCCAGCCATCCCAGGAACTCCTGGGGGCTGAGGACACTGGGATACAGGTGAGTAATTTCCACAGGCTGGCAGCTCTGGGTTGAGGGGTCCTCCATGGCTGCCAACCGATTCTGGATCTTAAATAAGCTGCGCCAACATGTGGTCTTGCCACTGCCTGCGGGGCCCAGGAGCAAAACACCTGAGGCCTGGCCCAGGGCCTGACTCAGCTGCTCCAGGGACCCCAAAATATCAGGGCTGGGATGCAGGCCTCCTTGCTGCAACTCCTCCACCAGCAGTGACTTCCTCAGCCTGGGGGTTATAGGCTCTGCCAGCACCTCGTTGGTGGTAGGGAAGAGCCCACAGAGCAGCTTTTGGAGGTTGTGCAGGTGGACCCCATCCAGGATGTTGAACAGTGGGGAGTGCAGCAGGGCACGCAGTAGGGCGGCCTCCTCGATGGCGGCTAGGCTGCGGGGCTGCTCGGACTCGGGATCCTCCTTGGTCACGTTTAGAGCCTGTATCATGTCTTCCAGGACCTTCTTGAGCAGGGGCAAGCGGCAGGGCAGGGGCCCAGACACCAGCTCACACTCAAGGGAGAAGAATTTGGATAGGCAGGTAGCCATGCGGGAGGCATCCCGTATCCCCGCACCCAGCAGGGTCAGCTCTGCCACTTGCCGCAGGTCAGGCAGCGTCAACGCCACAGGCCTCAGTAGTTGGCGCAGGTTGGCAGGCACGGCAGGGCTCAGGGCACGCAGTGTCAGGAGACAGCCATAGCCAAGGCGCATGTCCACGTGATGTTTCTCAAAGAAGCCGCTGCCAAGGAGCTGGGGGTGGGTGGGGTCGACGGTGCTGGTACTTCGGGAAGCTTCCTGGTACAATGGTGCATAGAGGTGGCGCAGTTCGGCCAAGCGCTGGCCCAGGGCAGAGAGTAAGCCAAGGGGCAAGTGCTGAGCTGCTTCTAACAGCAGCCAGGCACCACCCTGCAGGGCACCGTTCAGGTAATTGCTCAGGCTTTGGGCCTCTATCTGAGGCAAGCAGGACACCACCACCAGCTGGCGCCCCAGGGCCTGCGCTAGCGTCTTCACCATAGCTGCCTTGCCCACACCATCAGGGCCCAGTAGGGTCCCACAGGCCACTTCTTCCAGGGCCAGTAACAGCACTAGGGCCGGCCGCTCAGGAAGCAGGCTGGGTAGAGACCCCAGTGTGGGGCCCAGGTACTCGTAATTGTACAGGAAAGACCGACCCAGCACATCTATCCAGCACGCAGCTGGTGACAGAGAAGTCTCAGTAGGTGTGAGAGACTTGGCACTCTGCAGGGGGCTTTGGGAAGCAGTGTGGGGTGAAGCCAGGCGGTACTTGAGTTGGCGGGCCCAGTGGAAGTCCATCAGATCACTGACCTGGTGCTCCTGCAGCAGCTGTGCTATATCCCGGTGAGTCACTGTCATGACCAACAGGGCACTGAGCAGGCTGGTCTGGCGGACAGAGGGCAGGGGCTGCTCACCCTGAGAGGCCCTCTGGGCCCGCAAAAAATTCACCAGTACCTCAAGCTTGCGCACGTGCATGGGGACCGCGGCCAGGGCCTTCCCCTCAAGCAGAGCCTCCTCCATGTTGGCCCGCCATACCACCTCCTCTGCCACCAGCACACACTGCCACGGGAAGGCCTGGACTAGGTCCAGCCAGTGCTGGACATACATCTGCGGGGGCGACTGGCTCTGCTGGGACAGCTGCCTGAAGGCCTTGTCTAGGGACGGGCCCAGAGCAAGACGGGCAGCCACACAGTCCTGCAGCATGTGCACCAGGGCCAGACGCAGACACTCCTCCAGGGAGGCCAGCCACCTGGGGAGATCTGGATGCAGAGGAAGCGACCCCAGAAGCTTCACCTCCTCCCCACCTGCCCCGAGCACTGCAAGTGCCTCCACCTGAGTCTGTGGGCTTGGGCTTGACTCCCGGTCGTCCTTGTTTCTATCAGTTCGGCTGGACTTGAAGCTCACGGCATGCACGTGAGGAAAACAGCGTCGTGCCCATAGCTGGGCCTCACAGGGCTCCAGCGGGGCAGCTCGCAGGGCCACCAGCTCACTGCCACTGAGGAAGAAGAGGCGGGGGAAGTGAGCACACATGGCATAGAGCACGCTCTCCAGAGCCACGATGATGCCCTCCAGCTCCACGGAGCCCGCTTGCAGCAGTTGTTGCAGCTGCTGGCCTTGGAAAGAAGGGCTCCGCTTGGCACTGGGCACTATAAGTGACAGAACCAGGGGGTCAGCTACAGAGATCCTCATCAAGGTCCGATACTGCTCATCCATGGCCTCGAAACGGGAGCGCTGTGGTGAGAGAGAAGGTAAGAGTGAGGGCGGCATCCCCCTCCCGCCCTGAGCCCCACTATCCAGTAGCACTTGTCCACCCTGCCACAGCGCCCTTGCCTACCAGGTCAGAACTAGGAAACTGGATCTTCATCTCATGCAGAACTTTATTCAAAAAGATCCACTTCTGCTGGAAAGTCACCCACACCTGCAGCAGGGCACCTGTGAGAAGCAGCCAGGGGAACACTGGAGGGAGACTAGGGTTCTAGCTTCTGCAAGGGGGTCCAGCCTGCTCCTGCCCTTTTGGGATGCCACACTCCCAAAAAACGCTGCTTAGCAGGACCCAGGGACCTTGCTCGAAGGAGAGAAAACCTGCAGCGTGAATAAAGACCTGGTCACTTCAGCCCAAGAAGTGGCCCTGAAGGAGGTCCTCACTCTGTCCTCACCCACCCCCGACCTCTCTCCCCATCCTTCTGGGCCATCTCACCTCAGGACCCACCCATCAGCCCAGCTAGAGGCTTGCACTCACTCAGGCCATGCATGATAGTCACCCACTCCAAAGCCATTTTGTTTAAGTCTCCTGACTTCTGGATGGCCAGGATCTTGAACAACACCTGAAGACTTTCCTGGATAGAATCCTGCAGGTTGCTGTAATCTAAGGAAGAGTGGGCTCGAGCTGAGCTGAGCGGGCAGTCAGATGGGGCAACGGCAGGGGTGACTGATACCCAAATTACACTGAAACTCACAGATCTCAAACTACTCTCTAGAAGACAAACTTTTTTCCTTCTACTAGTTGAACCTAGTATGCTCACCAAGAGTCAGAGTGTGTTTGCAAACTTGTTTGTGTGAGTTCTGTTTGTGTGAGTTATAATTTTAATTACAGAGTTTAATCTCATATCATGTTAACCACGGAAATATGGGTGGCAAAATAGTTGCTGGTTCTATGGAAGCTATGGAAAGACTTCAGTAAACTAATAAAAACATGATATTAAATTAGATATAGGCAAGTCAATTTTTTAAGACTGTGAAATTGTAATAAAAATCTAGAAAAGTTCTGGATTCAGATAGCTTTACAAGTGTCCTCACGTCACTTCTCAACTTTACAGAAACTGAAAGTGGAAATAGCAGATGATGTATTAACGCAAGAAAGGCAGTGAGGAGCTTCTATCACTTGACTGCAAATCAAAGAAAATCTCTTGTCTTTAGGTTAAAAGGTTAGTAAATAAATGTACATTATACGATTTAAGCTAAAATAAAAATCTTAAGCCATGTATGCATATTTTATGATTTCCCTGTTTAACTAACTTTTTGAATTCGCCAGTTGGGTTTCAATTAGGCTGGATAAGAGAATTTCTCCTTTACTCCCTAATTATACCATCTTGAGTGCCCGTGCATATGCTGCTCCCTCTGCGTGGCACGCCCTTCTCCCCTTGCAAATTTGGCAAACTCCTACTCCTTCAGAAGTCAGAATGAGGCCTTTGCCTAAGGGAAGGGAAGATTAACTCTCCCGGTCCTTTGATGTTGGTCCTCTTTCTGAGATGCTACTGCCCTCAGTTAGGTGCTCTGTCATACACCTGTCTCTATTCTCTTGTCCCTCTCTCACTGGACTGGGAGTCCGCAAGGGACGGGACTTCGGTCTGTAAGTCTCAGAGTCTCCTGCATTTGGCTCAGAAGAGGCAGGTGAGTTTGATGAGGGAATGACAAAGGAATTCATGAGTGGGTCCAGTCTAGAGGACAGAGCATTGAAAACTGGAGAGACGGGACCATGAGGAATTTCTTAGCACACCCAGAAAGGGGAGGACCTTTGCTGAAGAGGCCAGGCATTGGGTGGGAGGGAGTGGATGGCGGGGGGCGGGGGGGGGGTCCCAAGAAGATTAAGACTGTACAAGAGCTACATGGAAGATATTGTCTCAGAACAGACTGATGGCTCAGGCTGTCCAGGGGGGAGGGGGCCCTGGCTAGAGAAGCCAGATCCGGCAGGGCTTGGAGGATGAATACGCTCCCCAGCAGCACGGGCTTTCATTGGGCCACGAAGGCTGGGCCTCACCTGAAAGGATGAAGGTGCCACTATCCTTGCCCACTACCTGCCACTGGGAGCTGCGGGGCACTTGTCTCTTGGAGCGCTCTGAAGCTGGGGGCTCATGAGGCACATGCAGGATGAAGTTGAGCAATCGCAGCTGTCGTGCTTCCCAGGCCCGCTGCAGCTGCAGTAGGGCCTCTTGGGCATGAGTCCGTATGTTTTCACACCGCCAGATCTGCAATAGTTGGGTCTCAGGAACCAGGACTGGCTAATGGCTCAGGGGATAGCCTTGGAGCTGGGACTTGAGGGCCAGGGCCCAGGAGACTGGAAGTCTCAGAGATGGAGAGTGGGACCATCAGGCTTCAAAGACAGGCCACCAGCATCACACTGTGACCTAGGGCTGCTGCCCTGAAACCCACTTTTTTGCAAGGCTCCAGCTGAGCGGACAATGCCTCAGTCAGCTCATGCTCTTCTGGGCCAGGGTAAGTGTTGGGGGACATCTGCCATCCTGTGTGCCCACAACTTCAGGGCTGCCACCCACTTCCTTCCCCTGGGTGGGAAGGGACATACTTTCCGTCACAGAGCGTCTGGAACCACTCATCAGATCCCCATACCCTCCAGGCAGGCTAGCAATCTCAACCCCACCTCACTACAAGCCAATACCCACTGCCCCCCTTGTCTCAAGGGGCTGCTAAGCCTTAACTGACTCTATTAGAGCTTAGCAAACAGGCCCTGGGCTTGGACCACCTTTCCTCTGTGGGCGCAGAGCAGCGGGGGAGCCCACCTGTTTGATTTGATCTGTAAACTCCAGCAGGGGACAAGAGAGCAGCTGGCCCACTGTTAGGAGCTCTATGTTGTGGAGATCGCCTAACCCTAAGCCTAGAGGGGGAGGGACAACAAGTCAGAGCAACTCTCTGTCTTTGGCAGAGTCCAGCCCAGCCCAGCCCAGCTCCCAGAGAGCACGTCTCAGAGCACGACACAGAGGCAAGGGCCCAGAACCTAAGGCCCAGAGCACAATTCAGAGTCCAGAGGTAAGATTCCAGCCCAGCCCAGCCCAAGTCAGCAGAGAGGACCCACATGGTAGTGTGAGTGGTTAAGAATGTTTGTCCCTGTGGGGGAAAGGAGGCTGCGGTCAGGGAAGGCCAGGGCAACCTGGGGAGGAAAGGTGTTTCCAAAAAGAGCAATAGGGAACTTAGTTGTCCCATTGTTCAAACCCTACGTCCTTCCTTTCCCCTCCCTTCTGACTCTACCCAAACCCGCCTCTCAGGAGGGCTTGGAAGTTGACGTTCTGCAGCTGGAGGCTGCCCAGCCTGGTGAGCAATGGCAGGAGGCTGCGGAACTCCTCCAGCATGTGCATGCAGCGCTGCAGAACTGGGCTGTGCAGCCCCAGGGTTGCACTCATCTGGGCCGCCTCTGTCAGCCAGCCATCTGTCTTCTCCTGGGCCATAGCCAGATTGAACTGTAGGGAGAAAGGCACATTGGCAGCTGGAGACCCTTCCCCACCCCAACACCTGCAGACTCTCCACTCCCAGCCAGGGGGTCCAAGGAGGGTGTCAGCACCTTGGCAAAAGCCATGCACTTCCATTCGCTGATATTTTCAGAGATGACTCGGTACAGGTGCCAGATGCGCTGCTGCTGCACAATAGGACGGGTCCCACAGACTGGCAAGGGCACAGGACTCTCGTCCCCTGTGGGATAGGGCTTGCTGAGGCCTAGGCTATGTGCAGGGCTGGGGGTGGGGGCATGAAGGGGGATGGTCAGTCAAGAGCCCATAATGACAGAAGGGAGGGTCCTAAGAGTGCCAGGGACAGGGAGGGTGTGGTTGTCCAAAATTGTTCAGTACAATAATCCAAGGGAGAGTTAGTCCAAGGAAAGAATATCTAGGAAAATGTGATAGTGATGAAAGGGAAGGATTCCTCTTCTATTAGTCTCTGTCTCACTTATGCCACTCCGGCCACACCACACTCTTTACTGTTGCTCAGATACACCAGGCATGCTCCCTCCTGCTGAGGGCCTTTGACTGGCAGTTCATTCTTCCTGGAACACACTTCCCCTAGAAAACCACATGGCTCACTCCCTCACCACATTCGAGTCCTTGCTCAGATATCACCTTCCGAATGAGGCCTATGCAGCCCACCTCATTGAGAACTGCGAGCCACCCTCCCTGGCATTCCCAGCCCCTCCTAACCTGCTCTACTTTTTTTTTATACCATTTATCACTTTCTAACATATTCCATCATTTGGTTATATTTTATGTTTATTATTTGTTGTCTTTCTCTCCCAGCTAGAATGTTCAGTTCATGAGGGCAGGGGTTTTGTCATTTGTTCATTGATATACTTCAAGCATGGTGCACAGTAGGCACTCAACAAATATGTGTTGGACAAATGAATGAGTTCAGTGAGATGCATATGAAAAAAGATCTGGCCCACAGGGAGGACCATAAGGGGCAAATGGTGATGCTCCCTATTGTGTCTGTCTCTGACCATTATTCCCTCCCTTCATCTCACAAGCTTCTGCATTAGTTCTTAACCAAAATTTATATTCTTTTTTTTTTTTTTTGCAGTACGCGGGCCTCTCACTGCTGTGGCCTCTCCCGCTGCGGAGCACAGGCTCCAGACGCGCAGGCTCAGCGGCCATGGCTCACGGGCCCAGCCACTCCGTGGCACGCGGGATCTTCCCGGACCGGGGCAAGAACCCGTGTCCCCTGTATCGGCAGGCGGACTCTCAACCACTGCGCCACCAGGGAAGCCCTATATTCATTTTTGAGAAATGTGTCAAAAATAATTTGTTATTAATAATAATTACAGTACTGAGGTTTGCAAGTTCCTTAAAAGACATCAGACCAGATTCAAGAATATTGCAATAAAACTGTCATTCTCATTCACTTGAATTCTACTGTACCTTCTTGAGTGAGAGAAGAAGTGAAAAGGCTACACCCAAATGCTGAGAATCATTCATCTTACATGATGCATCATCCATCATGGAGGTCTGAGAATCACTAGGCTATCAGAGCTCTGATCTAACCAAAAAACAAAACAAAACAAAACCCAAAAAACCACACATACAAAGTAAATTAAACTCTTTAAATCTTCCTTTGTCTGAACTCAAAAGATCCAGCTAGAAACCCATATAATCTTTTTTTTTTTTTTTGGCTGCGCCACGAAGCTTGAGGATCTCAGTTCCCAGACCAGGGACTGAACCCGGGCCAGAGCAGTGAGAGAGTTCCGAAGCCTAACCACACGACCACCAGGGAACTCCCCCCATATAATCTTTGATATCAGTTGTCTTAGCATTAAATACTGAACAAGTAAAGAACTCTCTTTGTAAGAAGGAGCAGACATAGTATCTCCAGACACACGCGAAGATAAAGACAAACTTGAGGATTGTCTATTCCGTAAATTCCATTGCATTTTAAAACTTTTTATTCGGAAATGCTATCAAACTTTTTAAAGTTGCAAAAAAAAAAAAAAAATAGTAAAAAGAATTCCTGTATACCTTTTATCAAGATCACCTTTTGTTAACATTTTACCCATTCTCTTTACCATTTGTGTTTACACGCTCTGTGGTTGTCTGGGCAGGTGTGTATACACACACAAACGCATAATTCTTCTCTGAACTATTTAAACTAAGTTACATATATCATGTCCCTTTACCCCTGAATACTCAAGTGTGTATTTCCTAAGAAAAAGGATATTCTCTTCTACAACGTTGGTACAATTATCAACTTCATATATTACATTGATATAATATTTTTATCTGATCTACTGTCTATGTTTCAATTTTGCCAGTTGGCCTAGTAATGTCCTCTAGAGCAGTTTTTTTCCCCTCAAGTACAGCATCCAGTCTAGGGTCAAGTACCATATTTACTTGTCATGTCTCCTCAACTTCTTTTAATCTGGAACATTCCCCACAGTCTTTTGTAACATAGACATTTTTGAAGTAGACAGTCCTCTTTCTCCCTTTTTTGTTAACAGAAAGTTTCTTGTGCTGTGTTTGTATGCTTCTTTTCATGGCTGAGGTTGTAAAATCACTCTCAGCTGGACTGTTGAATCGGTAATGTTGTGTCCTCTGGGTATCACGTCTGGAGGTACGTGATGTCCATTTGTGTCTTATCTGTCCCTCACTAGCGATATTAATTTTGATCACCTTCAAAATGTTGCCCAATTTCTCCACTGAATTATTACCTTTGTAACTAATAAGTAGTCTCTGAGGGAGACTCTCTAAGACAGTGCAAATATTCTGTTCCTCATCAAATTTGCCCCCGAATTTGGCATTCATTGCTAATCCTCACCCAATCCAATATTTACCATGATGGTTGGCAAAATGATGATGTTCCTTCTCCAGCCCTCCCTTCACACTGCCCAGCTGGCTCTGGCATTCTACTGTAAGCACAAGTCCTCATTTCTCCCTCACTGATCTATCATCTACTTAGTATTAGTATGGATAATACATTCCTGTTTTTTTCAGTAAGTTTACTTTGTACTTACACTGGTGGTCAAATTGTCCCAGATTTGTCCGGTTGGCATCCCTTCTGTGTCCTTGTGCCATGTCCCATCACTTTTAAAAAGAACTTAACACTTCCTTACTTTCTGGCTTAAAAAAGATATTCCACTCTCATCTTGTACCTACCCTGCCATGGCCCTGGAATCATTCATTCTCTGAGGAGCCCTGATTTCTTTTAGTGGGGAATGGTATTAGAAACTACGATCTAGGCACAGTGTGGCTCCTTGCTATTGGAGTGTATTTCCTTCTTGGACTCTTCAGTAGACAGAGCTAGGAAATATGTTCATGTATATATACACATATACATACACTTATATACATACACATGTGCACTTAATCATAAAAATACAACATGTGTATGTGTGTTTTAAAATGCAATGGAGGGGGCTTCCCTGGTGGCGCAGTGGTTGAGAGTCCGCCTGCCGATGCAGGGGACACCGGTTCGTGTCCCGGACCGGGAAGATCCCACGTGCCGCGGAGCCGCTGGGCCCGTAAGCCACGGCCGCTGAGCCTGCGCGTCCGGAGCCTG
>RJWK010059280.1:0-13641 GCA_004363435.1 Platanista minor
AATATTACTCAGCCATAAAAAGAAATAAAATTGAGTTATTTGTAGTGAGGTGGATGGACCTAGAGACTGTCATACAGAGAGAAGTAAGTCAGAAAGAGAAAAACAAACACCGTATGCTAACATGTATATGGAATCTAAAAAAAAAAAATGATTCTGAAGAATGAAGGGGAAGGACAGGTATAAAGATGAAGACATACAGAATGGACTTGAGGACATGGGGAGGGGAAAGGGTAAGCTGGGACAAAGTGAGAGAGTGACATGGACATATATATACTACCAAATGTAAAATAGATAGCTAGTGGGAAGCAGCTGCATAGCACAGGGAGATCAGCTCCGTGCTCTGTGACCACCCAGAGGGGTGGGATAGGGAGGATGGGAGGGAGACACAAGAGGGAGGAGATATGGGGCTATATGTATATGTATAGCTGATTCACTTTGTTATAAAGCAGAAACTAACACACCATTGTAAAGCAATTAAACTCCAATAAAGATGTTAAATAAGTAAAATAAAAATTAAAAAAAAAATCATTGCAAGACCAGTGTTAGGAAGTTTTTTTCCTGTATTTTCTTCTAGGAGTTTTATAGTTCAGGTCTTATATTTAAGTCTTTATATTATTTTGAGTTGATTTTTTGTGTGTGGAATAAGGTAAGGGTCCAGTTTCATTCTTTTACATGTGAATATCCAGTTTACCCAATAATAGTATTTTTTAACGAATGGTTGTTGAAAAAACTATCCTTTCTTTATTGCACTGTAGTCTTGGCATCTTTGTCAAAGGTCATTTGACCCTGTGTTTGGGTTTATTTCTGGGCTGTCTGTTCTGTTCCTTGATCTATATACATCTCTCATTAAGCGAGTACATACTGTTTTGATTAATGTAGCTTTGTAGGATGTTTTGAAGTCAGGAAGTGGGAGGCCTCTAGCTTTGTTCTTCTTTCTCCAGGTTGTTTTGGCTATTCATGGTCCTTTGTGTTTCCATATGAATTTTAAGGGTTTTTTTTTTCTATTTCTGCAAAAAAAAAAAAAAAAAAGGCCGAAGGAATTTGATAGAGGTTGCATTGAATCTGTAGATTGCTTTGGGTAGTTTGGACAACTGAACATTTTACATCTTCCTATGCATGAACATGGGCTGTCTTTCCAATTATATTTGTATCTTTCATTAGTGTTTTGTAGTTTTCGGTGTACAATTCTTTTTGCCTCTTTGGTTAAGTTTATTCCTACATATTTTATTCTTTTTGATACTATTGTAAATAGAATTGTTTTAATTTCTTTTTCAGGAAGTTCATTGTTGGTGTATAGAAACACAACTGATTTTTGTATGTTGATTATTTTTCCTGCAACTTTACTGAATTTGCTTATTAGTTCTAAGCATTTTTTTCTGTGTGTGTATACTCTATAGTATTCTACATACAAGATCATGTAATCTGCAAACATAATTTTACTTCTTTTCTGATTTGGATGCCTTTTTTGTTTGTTTGTTTCTTGTTTGTTTGTTTCTTGCCTAATTTCTCTAGTTAGGACTTCCAGTATTATGTTGAATATAAATGGCAAGAGTGGGCATCCTTACCTTGTTCCTCATCTTAGAGGGAAAGTTTTCAGTTTTTAACAGTTGTAAATATTAACTATGAGCTTTTTATATATATTGCCTTCATTATGTTAAGACAGTTTCCTTCTTTTTCTAGTTTGTTGAGTGTTTTTATCGTGAAAGGATGTTGAATTCTGTCAAATGCTTTTTTCCATCTATTGAGATGATCCTGTAATTTATATCTTTCATTCTGTTAATGTGGTTTAGCATATTGATTCATTTTCATATGCTTAACCATTCTTGCATCCCAAGGATAAAT
This sequence comes from Platanista minor, assembly GCA_004363435.1. Taxonomy (NCBI): domain Eukaryota; kingdom Metazoa; phylum Chordata; class Mammalia; order Artiodactyla; family Platanistidae; genus Platanista; species Platanista minor. The sequence continues at coordinate 1,843 of RJWK010059280.1, forward strand.
TCCACTTGATTATGGTGTATGATCCTTGTAATGTGCAGTTGAATTTGGTTTGCTAGTATTTTGTTGAAGATTTTTGCATCGTTATACATTAGGGATATTAGTCTGTAGTTTTCTTGTAGTGTCTGTCTCACTTTGGTATCATGGTAATGCTGGCCTCATAAAATGAGTTTGGAAGTGTTCCTTCCTCTTCAGTATTTTGGAGGAGTTTGAGAACAATTGGCACTAATTCTTTAAGTGTTTGATAGAATTGTCCTGTGAAGCCATTTGTTCCTGGGCTTTTCTTTGTTGGGAGGTTTTTCATTACTGATTCAGTCTCCTTATAGTTACAGATTTTCTATTTCTTCAGTGATTCAGGTTTGGAATATTGTATGTTTCTAGGAATGTATCCATTTCTTCTAGGTTATCCAGTTTGTTGGAATATAACTATTTATAGTAGCATTTCATGTTCCTTTGTATTTCTGTGTTATCCGTTATAATATCTCCCTCTTTCTTTCCTGATTTTGAGTTTACCTTTTCAAAAAACACCAACTCTTATTTTTGTTGATTTTTTTGTATATTTTTTCTATTCTCTATTTCATTTATTTCTGTCCCAGTCTTGTTTGTTTCCTTCTGCTAAATTGGAGCTTGGTTTGCTCTTCTTTGACTAGTTCCTTGAGTTACAAAGTTTGTTTGTGGGAGATCTTTTTTCCTTTTAACATACTCATTTACCACTATAAACTTCCCTGGTTTTCCTGCATCCCACAGGTTTTGGTATCTTGTGTTTTCCTTTTGTTGAGACTTGTTTTGCGACTTAATATGTTGTGTTACTTCCTTGATTAAAGACCTTCAGGATCTACTCACAACTTTCAAATTAAATATAAATCTTTGGCCTGGCATTAAGGCTCACCAACATGTGATCCATCTACCTTTACAGCTTTTTCTTACTTAGACTCTAGCAATATTTGGACTACTTTGATTTTTTTAACTACCCATATGTACTTGCTGGAATTCTTTACCATTTCAGGAATCCTCTGTGATGACTACCCTTTATTTCTGAGTTTTGTTTTGTTTTTTTTTTTTTGCGGTACGCGGGCCTCTCACTGTTGTGGCCTCTCCCGCTGCAGAGCACAGGCTCCGGACACGCAGGCTCAGCAGCCATGGCTCACGGGCCCAGCCGCTCCGCAGCATGTGGGATCTTCCCGGACCCGGGCACGAACCCATGTCCCCTGCCTGCATCGGCAGGCAGACCCTCAACCACTGCGCCACCTGGGAAGCCCTATTTCTCCAGTTTTAAGTTATTTTTTCCCTCCCTAATCTAAGCCCTTGATTTATATGGTCAACTTCACATATGTTAACCTGTGTTATAATTGTTTGTACAGTTGTCTCATATTTTCTTCTAGACTAACAATTTCTTCAGGATAGGGATTTTTATTAATAATCTTTGTATTTCTTTTACTATCTAGAATTTACATTATGCATAATAGGCATTCAATTTTTAAATGGTAAATTTAATCAAAATTTTTCATCTTAGATCTTAAGACTTAGAAAGTGACTGAATAAAACAGTGCTTGCTCTACTTCTTTCTCTTATCTGTCACAGTCACATTTAGGAACTCATCAGTTGGCATGCTTTTTTTGTTTTTTGTGGGGTTTTCTTGCGGTACACTGGCCTCTCACTGCCGTGGCCTCTCCCATTGCGGACCACAGGCTCCAGACACGCAGGCTCAGCGGCTATGGCTCGCGGGCCCAGCCACTCCGCGGCACACAGGATCCTCCCGGACCAGGGCACGAACCCGCGTCCCCTGCAACGGCGGGCAGACTCCCAACCACTGCACCAACAGGGAAGCCCAGGCATGCTTTTTATTTAAGAATTTTTCAATGTTAAAAAAATTGGGTAAACAAATGCATTCATAATCTCATTGTTTTGTATATTTTCTTTCAAACCTTGTCCTTGTATTTGAGTGTATGTACATGTATGTTTATAATTGCCAGTTAGCAAATGCATAATGTTATATAGCACAGATATGCCAGATATTATAGAACAATTTTCATTTGCATTACATTTAGGTTGTTTCCATTACTTTATAGGTGATGCTGTAATAATAAAGTTTTCATAGCTTTTTGCCTGTTAAATTAGCTCCTTAAATTTTCAAGCATGGGTTTATTAGGTTTAAGGGTTGGATATGTTTGTAACTGTTTTCATATGAGGGGAAGTGGCAAACTTCCCAGCTGTATAGATGAGTACTAATCCAGCACAGCCTCATCAGCAGTCTCAATGTGATATTGAGACTATGTAACATTGCTGATCTAAGTCCATCCCCCCACATTCCCAATTTTAGTAGGAGTATAGTAAATTAATCTTTTAAATTTGGGGCCTCATTAATTTACAAAATGAATTATTACCCCGGGGTAATTAAATAAGGGTGTTATATTCTTACTCTGAACTTTAGAGATTGATAATGGTTAAAAAGACTAGACCTAGTCTTTGCAATTTTCCAAATGCATCTGCTGGGGAGCCACTCTTAGAAATCAAAGAACTGACTTGTTTAGGAAGTAGAAGGCCATTTTCTGGTGTAAGAGCAAAATACTCTCAAGAATTTAGAAATAAAGTTACCTTCTTGGAGTTTAATTTTTAGTATAAAATCAACATATAATCAGTGAGATTGATTAGGCATTGAAATCCTATGGAAATATATGATATCTGTCAGATCAAAAGCTTAGAGAACAGCCCTGAAAATATTATCCAGACTTGTTAAAATATGTGAGCTATAATCAAATAAATTACACTAATACATATAAAGAACAAATGCAAGGGAAGTGTTTACTTTGGAAACTAGAGTATGCTTACAGTGTTTTCAGAATTAAAACAGTAAAAACAAACAAAAACACTCCACCTATCTCGATATTCCAGTTTTTATGATAGCTATCAATTAGATGATCAGAGTGTGATAAGAGTAGCAACTAAACCAATTTTATCTGGGTTGCGTATATCACCAAATTACTGCTTTGTTTTCACAGTTTCAGTAGTGGTGTGGTGATAGTGTGCAAAGCAGGTTGCAGGGACTTTTTTCAAGGGGAAATGATGTGTGAGGTGTTCTACAATTCCTTACAATGGAATGCTGTAAAAGTTCTTATCAATTATTTGTTGATTTGGGCTTTTCTTCTCTCATTCAACTTAAGGGAGACAGAAACCTCAGTCTTCTTATTTTTTCTTCAAAGCACCAGCAGCAAGCTATTTGTTTGGCAGTAATGATATATTGCAAAGTCTAGAGCTGCCTATTTTAGCATATAGGTATATTATGAATTCATGACTGGTTTGTTCCCTAGATAGAACTTTGCTACTCAAAGTGTGGTTTGTGGATGAGTGGGCTGGCAACATCTGGGAACGGAGACATGCAGAATTTCAATCCTGTCTACCTCTTAGGCCAACTTTGTTAGTTCATGTACTCCAAGAAGCACGCACTAAGATGGAATTTGATGTTTAAGAGATTTGTTAGGGCAGACGCCAGAGGGAAAAAGGAGAGGTAGGTCTGACCTGTGTGAAGGAAAGAGGGAAAGGAGGGTTGTGTAGGAGCTCAGAGTACAGCACAGTTCTAAGCAAGTTTCTGGCAAGCCAGTGGGGAGGCCTCCAGCCAGTGTCCCATGTCAGTGAAGTTCCATCTCTCACAGGAATGAGTCTGCCTTGCTATTTCTGCTGCCTCCAGTCATTTAATGAAAGCAGTGTATGGAAAGCTTGGCTTCAGTGCAAGTGGGATTTCAGAGCACAGCACCCAACGCCTTCTTTGCATTATGGTCACAGCAGCCAGAGATTTGATTGGCACAGTTCCCTGGCCGCCACACCTACTGAATCAGGTGCATTTCAACAAAATCTCCAGGTGATTATATGCACATTAAGCTTTGAGAAGCACAACCCTAGGATGATAATTTGACACTTTGAGGATCTTACCCAGAGTCAGTAAAATTGTTTATAATCAGCATAGGATCTCCTCAAAAACTCAGCTCTTTCGGAGTGGTATTTTTTACAGTTCATTTGAACAGACTTGCTGTTCAAAGTGAGAACTAGAGCAGATAATTTGTTGTTAATTTGTAACAAATGTGTGAAGCAGATTTTGAACCAAAGCAGAATTTCCAAGATACTTTGCCTCTTTGCTGAAAGGAGCTAGATAATTTACTTCCTTTGGCCTTTTAGAGTTCAAAGTTCTTGTAGCAAAGAATTAACGTATTTCTGCGTCTGTTGTCTTTCTACCATGTGGTAAGATGTAGATATGATTCTTGTGGTGACAGCTGGAAATAAACTGTTAGATCTCACTGCGTTTCCTCTGCTAACACAGTGCTTATTAGCATTTGAGGGCCTCTCTTTAGGACAGACTACACTATAAAGTTAGCTTTGCCACAAGGCATTGTCACCTAATTTATGGATTTTTCCATGAGTCCAAGGTATCCACACTCTCGTATATATATATGATCTGGAGACCCACAGTCCCCATGTGATCATCCTCTGAACCACTGATTCCCAGGCTTCAGTGTAGAGACTACTGCTTGGTAAAAATTACAGTTCCTCTGTCTACAATAAGGTCTTGAAATCGATACTTTTAAAAAGCCTCCCAGGTGATGAAACTTAATTTGGGAGTTGCTGCTCTAAAGTAAAATATATACAGAGGATTGGGGTCTATCCCATAGAAACATCCTCAGATGGAGTGGTTATAACTGACTCAGCATTCCAAATAACACTTGTTCCTTGTTTACTAGAGAGTATCTTTACATGAAAAATTAAAAATAATTTTTAAATCCCTAATTAAAGATGAAATACTTTTATTACACTCAATAATATTTATTGTTATCTCAGAATTCAATGTAATTTTTACATCATTATTTATTAATTAGCAGTGGGCCTGTTAACACCAAGGCCCACAGGACTGAATATCTGGCTATAATTATAGTTGGACTACTCTCAATCCTGGGCAGAGAAAGTTCTCCTAAAGACAGACAGCCACAGGTGTTCCCTAAAATAGAATTTACCTAGAAACTGAGTTAAAGGTGTAACTCTAGTTGTAAGTACCTCTGGTCCATTATTCATTCTTTTATTTCTTTGTTCAACAAACACATCAAATACAATCTATGGTTCAGACACTGTATAATCGATACCAGAGACCTGAAAATAAGTAAGACTTAGTCCTTGACCTTGAGGAACTCACAGACTACCCTAGTGGCAGAGATAACATGAAAACAGTTAATTACAACAGAGATATTTGTATTGTTGAGTATGGAGAGATGGAGTAGGTCAAGCCCACAAGCAGCCGTGGGGCGAGGGTGGGGGGACAGAGTGAGGGACAGCTGGCAAACACAAAGAATAGCACAGGTGCGTCGCATGAGACACCAGTTACTGCTGCCTTTGTCCACAAGCCCTGTCAGGAATATCTAACTTCTGAGCGGATCATCTGAGCTATCTAAAACTTAACTCATTATCCATCCCTCTCAGAAAACAAAATCCTGCTTCTCTACATGTATTCCTAGATTTGTGACTAGTACCCCCATTCATGCAGTCTTTCCAGCCAGAAACCTGGGAGGCTTCCTCGTCTCCTCCTTTACTCCCTGTGGCCAGGCATTAATCATCAACTGTCAGTTTCATCTTTGTAGCCTCTTCTATGTTCCTCTCTTCTAAGCACTGCTAGCATTGCTGCCTCAGACAAGCTCTCAAACTTGGACATCTGCAGTAGTCTCCTAACTGGTCGGTCTCCCCATCTTTAGACTTGGCCTCTTTCCAATCCATTCTCCCCATATCAGTTTAAAACAGGAGAGACCCTTCTTCCTATAGGGAAAGGTCTAAACTCCTTAGAGTTAGGAATAGGTTGAGAGTGCAAATGCTTGAGCCGAACTGCTTGGATTCAAATCCAGACTCCACCACTTACTAGCTATCTGAAGGGCAAGTCACTTAGCCTTTCAGTGACTAAGCTTCCTCAACTGTAAAATAAGAGTAGAAATTGACTCTCTGTCATAGGATTACCGTAAGGGTTAATTGAATTAATACTATACATGTAAAGTGCTTAACAATGCCTGGCACAAAGTAAACACAGTGATGGTGGGTACTCATGCTAGCATAATAATACACAGTATTTGTGGCAAGTAAATAAAGATGACCAGGACTCACCTTGTCTTCCAGAGACTAACAGTCTGAAGGTAAACAGATTACTTCTTATGATCAATGCTGTTATAAATTTGAACACAATGCTAAGTGATTATGGAATCAGGAGAAAATTGTAGAATCTTGTGATCAAAAAATGTTTTTTTCTATTAATTTTTTTTATTTTATGGATGTATAGCAGCAACTCAAGTTCCCAAATACAACTTAGTACCTCTCAAACCACAAGTTCCTCATACATGAAATCTGTAGGTTCATGATTTTGCTCCTGTATACCCTTACAGTGACAGTAAGCAATTTGGTTCTAGTATGTGTGAACATTTAGATCCCTTCTCTAAGGAATATTTTTTTTTTTTTTTTTTTTTTTTTTTGCTGTACGCGGGCCTCTCACTGCTGTGGCCTCTCCCGCTGTGGAGCACAGGCTCCGGACGCGCAGGCTCAGCGGCCATGGCTCACGGGCCCAGCCGCTCCGCGGCATGTGGGATCTTCCCGGACCGGGGCACGAACCCGTGTCCCCTGCATCGTCAGGCGGACTCTCAACCACTGCGCCACCAGGGAAGCCCTGAGGAATAATTTGAAAAAAGAGAAACTGGAGTTGATCAAACAAAAGGGAAGAGACGTGAGCCACAGAAGAATAGTAGAGAGTTTGCAGTAAAGTCTCAGAAAAGAAGACAATGGTAGAGTACCCATTGCTTTTGAAGGATGTGGGCTACTGAGGTTTAAGAGTTGCTGGTGGAGGTGGTATGGGGGAGGCTGCAGGACACGGCAGAATGCATATAAATTTAGTATGACTTATAAGTACATATGAATTCAAAACAGCACTGAACATAGTTTAAACAAGAAACACAGTTGAATTGCCTTTTGGGGTTGGAGGCAGAAAAATGTAGTGTTTGAATTTAGGCTCAAATTAGTAAGTTTAGGCCATTTACTAACACTGTGACGGGGAAATTATTTAACTTTTCTAAGCCTCAATTCTCATCTGGAAGATGGAGGTTGTAATAGTACTAATCGAATAAGGTAGTTAGGATTCATTGAGAAGGTGCCCTAAAACACTTTGCTGGTAATTGACAAATAGCAAACACCTAGTAAGGTTAGTTCTTGCTATTGGTGGTGATTATTAATATAGTGTTTGCTTTCTTCATTTTTTTCTTCAAGAAAAATGAATTTACAGATACCTCAGTCAAGTTTGGGAAGAAGAATATAGTACAGTACTTGTTATTTCCTAGATGGCAGGTAATGTTACTAACGTTTATTTAGAATATGCTGCCTTTTGTTTTCCTATTATAGGGAATGTAAAATATTATTACAGAGTTTCATAAGTATTTCACTTACCTCTTTCCCCATCCTATTTTTCACATGCAGGTTTAAGTTCCTGCAGAACTTAACCTATAACTGAAAAATATATCCTGCAACTAAAGAGCTATAGAATTCCAGAACTCCTTGATTTCATTACCTAATTTAATGAATATAATAGTGGGTAACACACCAGTCTTACTAATAGTGCTTCTAAAGTGCTTAAGTATTTTTAATATTCTCCCTATTGTCATGTGTACCCTGTTTTCTTCTTTCCTGGTATTTAATAATTTTAGGTAACTAAGATAAACAGTTTGATTTCGCATACTTTATTATGGGTGATGTATTAGAGGACATCCCTTATGGGACATCTTCCCTCTCCATCTCACGTAGGTGACTGCTGTATCCTCCCATAAATCCTATACATTCTCTCTCTCTCTTTATCCTTTTAACTTCTCTGTACCTTCAAACAAATTTCAAGAACTTAGGCCTTGATGGTAAGAATAGTGTCATGCAAAGTCAAGCAAGGAAAAAACTCAGTAGATACTCAACTAATTTTTGTTAAGTGAGTGAATGAATGCTGCCCTCTTACATCATTTATCCAGTTCTTAGGCCATGGTCAGCAGTGAGCCAGTAACTGATTCACTGAATTATTCATTTAAGAAGGCCTTTAGAAATAGGTAAAGTAAAATAAAACTAAAAAATAAAATTTAACAGTAGAATTAATAGTAACCTAATTCCAAAGACTGCTATCTGTGAAATAGCTGTCTTTCCACAGAAGGTCTCCTGCCCTTCCTCAGATGCCAAATGCCTTACGCTAGTTACCTTGTTGCTGACTACTCAGTAGCCTGCATGAGGTCACAGGTCCAGCCTTGCACCCTAGAAGACTGAAGAGGACCCCTGACACAACTGGCTGTAGTTTGAGGCCCTGAATTCAGAGCTGTAGACCTTACATACTTCAACTCTTAAGGATACTATAGGTGATGTTAGGAAAAGGAATAGTATAGACAAGAAAAATGTTTATCATGTATGTCTAGTAATTGAGCACTCATCTCTTTGTTTGCAAGAACTTGAATTATGATACATAATTATATAATCAAATGATAGATATAAATCAACATCAAAAATTGCCACCTCGGGCTCTTTGGTGGGGCTAATGGCAGACTCTAGGAGGGCTCACACCAAGGAGTACTTCCCACAACTTCTGCTGCCAGTGTCCTTGTCCCCGTGGTGAGCCATAGCTGCCCCCCGCCTCTGCAAGAGATCCTCCAACACTAGCAGAATTATCTTGATGGCTGAGAGGTGAACACAATCCAGTCTTGCTGACAGGAACCCAGTCAGCGGGGATTCTGAGGCTGACTTTCACTGTGGAGCTCCATTCTACTCTGGAATCGCTGCTGTTTCGGTGGGACCCCAGTGTCTTCCTTGCTAACTCCAGATGAGAAATCCCGACTTCTCACTTTTCTGGGCTAACACCAAGGTTGAAAAACAAACTTGATCAGTACGTTTTAATGTACAGTTCTGTCAAGAAGTGATTTATGGAGATAGAGAGTAGATGGCGGAAGAGTAAGATGCGGAGATTACCTTCCTCCCCACAGATACACCAGAAATACATCTACACGTGGAACAATTCCTGCAGAAAACCCACTGAACGCTGGCAGAAGACCTCAGACCTCCCAAAAGGCAAGAAACTCCACACTTACCTGGGTAGGGCAAACAAAAAAACGAAAAAACAGAGACAGAAGGATAGGGACGGGACCGGCACCGGTGGGAGGGAGCTGTGAAGCAGGAAAGGTTTCCATGCACTAGAAGCCCCTTCGTGGGCGGAGACTGCAGGTGGCGGCGAGGGTGGGGGAGCTTCGGAGTCGCGGAGGAGAGCACAGCAATGGGGGCGCAGAGGGCAAAGCGGGGAGATTCCCGCACGGAGGATCTGCACCGACCGGCACTCACCAGCCCGAGAGGCTTGTCTGCTCCCCCGCTGGGGTGGGCGGGGCTGGGAGGTGAGGCTCGGGCTTCAGTCGGAGCACAGGGAGAGGACTGGGGGTTGGCGGCATGAGCACAGCCTGCAGGGGGTTAGTGCACCACGGCTAGCTGGGAGGGAGTCCGGGAAAAAGTCTGGACCTGCCGAGGAGGCAGGAGACTTTTTTCTTCCCTCTTTGTTTCCTGGTGCTCGAGGAGAGGGGATTAAGACCGCCACTTAAAGGCGCTCCAGAGACGGGCGCGAGCCGCGGCTAACAGCGCGGACCCCAGAGACGGGCCTGAGACGCTAAGGCTGCTGTTGCCGCCACCAGAAAGCCAGTGTGTGAGCACAGGTCACTCTCCACACCTCCCCTCCCAGAGCCTGTGCAGCCCGCCAACACCAGGGTCCTGGGATCCAGAGACAACTTCCCCGGGAGAATGCACGGCGCGCCTCAGGCTGGTGCAACGTCCCGCGCTCCATGCCCCTCCCTCCCCCCGGCCTGAGTGAGCCAGAGCCCCCGAGTCAGCTGCTCCTTTAACCCCGTCCTGTCTGAGCGAAGAACAGACGCCCTGTGCGAACAAAGAAGAGACAGGGAAATCAGTCCCAGCAGCCTCAGGAGCAGCGGATTAAATCCCCACAATCAACTTGATGTACCCTGCATCTGTGGAAAACATGAACAGACAACAAATCATCCCAAATTGAGGAGGTGGATTTTGAGAGCAAGATTTATTGTTTTTTTCACCTTTTCTGCTTTTTATGAGTACGTATGTTTATTCTTCTGTGTGAGATATTATCTGTATAGCTTTACTTTCACCATTTGTCCTAGGGTTCTATCTGTCTGGTTTTTTTTAACTTTTAAAAAAAATTTCTATCTTAATTATTTTTTATTTTAATAACCTTATTTTATTTTATCTAACATTACTCTGTTTTATCCTCTTCCTTTCTTTCTTCCTCCCTTCCTTTCTTTCCTTCTTTCTTTCTATCTTTCTACATTTTCTCCCTTTTATTCTGAGCCGTGTGGATGAAAGGCTCTTGGTGCTGCGGCCAGGAGTCAGTGCTGTGCCTCTGAGGTGGCAGAGCCAACTTCAGGACACTGGTCCACAAGAGACCTCCCAACTCCACATAATATCAAACGGGGAAAATCTCCCAGAGATCTCCATCTCAAAACCAGCACCCAGCTTCACTTAACGACCAGCAAGCTACAGTGCTGGACACCCTATGCCAAACAACTAGCAAGACAGGAACAAAACCCCACCCATTAGCAGAGAGGCTGCCTAAAATCATAATAAGTCCACAGACACCCCAAAACACACCACCAGACGTGGACCTGCCCACCAGAAAAACAAGATCCAGCCTCATCCATCAGAACACAGGCACTAGTTCCCTCCACCAGGAAGCCTACACAAACCACTGAACCAACTTTAGATACTGGGAACAGATACCAAGAACAACGGGAACTACAAACCTGAAGCCTGAAAAAAGGAGACCCCAAACACAGTAAGATAGTCAAAATGAGAAGACAGAAAGACACACAGCAGATGAAGGAGCAAGATAAAAACCCACCAGACCTAACAAATGAAGAGGAAATAAGCAGTCTATCTGAAAAACAATTCAGAATAATGATAGTAAAGATGATCCAAAACCTTGGAAATAGAATTAACAAGGACCTAGAAGAACTAAAGATGAAACAAGCAACAATGAACAACAAAATAAATGAAATAAAAAATACTCTAGGTGGGATCAATAGCAGAATAACTGAGGCAGAAGAACGGATAAGTGACCTGGAAGATAAAATTGTGGAAATAAGTACTGCAGAGCAGAATAAAGAAAAAAAAATTAAAAGAACTGAGGACAGTCTCAGAGACCTCTGGGACAACATTAAACACACCAACATTCGAATTATAGGGGTTCCAGAAGAAGGAGAGAAAAAGAAAGGGGCTGAGAAAATATTTGAAGAGATTATAGTTGAAAACTTCCCTAATATGGGAAAGGAAATAGTCAAGTCCAGGAAGCACAGAGAGTCCCATACAGGATATATCCAAAGAGAAACACACCAAGGCATATACTAATCAAACTATCAAAAATTAAATACAAAGAAAACATATTAAAAGCAGCAAGGGAAAAACAACAAATAACACACAAGGGAATCCCCATAAGGTTAACATCTGACCTTTCAGCAGAAACTCTTCAAGCCAGAAGGGACTGGCAGGATATATTTAAAGTGATGAAAGAGAAACACCTGCAACCAAGATTACTCTACTCAGCAAGGATCTCATTCAGATTTGATGGAGAAATTAAAACCTTTACAGACAAGCAAAAGCTGAGAGAGTTCAGCACCACCAAACCAGCTTTACAACAAATGCTAAAGGAACTTCTCTAGGCAAGAAACACAAGAGAAGGAAAAGACCTACAATAACAAACCCAAAACA